>JAOYMY020117901.1:0-23687 GCA_025802475.2 Pernis celebensis
TCTATAAAGTGAATCATACCAAAGAAAAAATTTTAATTGCAGGAGTTAATGCCTTCTTTAAGAGCATTTTTATCTTTACTCGTGATAAAGATTCCATATTTGTTAATGTCATACACCCACATCTTAGAATACTGACACTTGAATGAATCATCGGGCATGTATTCTGAAGGACCTTTATCGCTTTTACTTCGATTGGCGTGGGCTGTTACTGCCACAAGTTGATTTTGGTCATTGGCAAATTTCTCTTTTTTGTTTAAACTCCAAGCTTGTCCACCATGAGAGGCCACATATCCTAAAGGTCCAACATGATCTATATCAAGATCAAGTGCATTGTTTACCTTCTTATTGTCATAAGGGGAGGTCCACTCTCCGGAAATAATTTTACAAGTATGTGATGTTTTGTTGGCCTTCACATTTTTACCTTGACTTATAAGAACTTGATTTCTAGTATTACAGGGCTCGCCTATCCAGTGACGCCACTCGCTACGATTATATTTAACAGTATCAGCCTTTTCCTTAATAACAGCTTTATCAAGTGCTGCCAATAATAATTCTTTAGGACTTTTTGTGGTGACACCTTTATCATTGATGTTGTTGCTTCCAATCGCAGGGGGATTAATGCTAATTCCGTTCAATGAGGATATTTCTTTGCTTACATTTCCACCACTGGTTGGATTGTTAACCCCACCACCTATATGTGTGGAAGCATGAACAGTTCCATCACTATCAATGGTGTAATCTTTACCTTTGGTTGCGGAAATACTTCCACCATTGTTCACGCTAGTTCCTGACCCTATATCCAGATTATGTTTACAATTCCATTGAATTTTAGGACCAGAGCTACACTCTTCAGTTTTTTTGGAAACAGCTCTAAAATAATCCCAAGCCTGTCCGACATCGTGAATGTTATTTATCTTCATCCATCCCATAATTCCACCGAGTATCATAAACATGATTACACCAGTCATGAAATTACCTTTTACTCCACCTTTAGCAGCCATAATATAAAAACTCCCATAATAAATATTAAACTATTTATATACTTATCTATATAAATAGTTTAATATGAATAATTTATATAATTTTTTATTAAAATTAATTTTAACCTAGAGGTCTTTTAATCATTTTATCTCTTCTAGAAACAGTATCGCCCACATCAGAAGAGTAGCTGAATCCTGAAACTCCTAAAAAGTTAAGATCAGTTATATGCTGGTGTGCTGCGTCTCGTAATTTATCACCTGGCATTTGCTCCAGGAATAATTGGGCTTGATCACCAATACTCCATTGTAATAGAATTCCTATATCAGCAAATCTCTGCTTCATCGCTGTAACATACTTTTTCAAAAGCTCTTCGGTGGGGGTTTCCACTACTATCCGGTAAGTTCCCTCAACCCAAGGGGTGTTGTTGGAGGCAAGCATTGATGTTAATATATCCATATCCTCAAGAGCCTCAAGAATATCTGGAGGTACAGTTCCCAAAGCACTATCCACAGTTCCTCCGCCTTTAGCATAGTTTTCAAGCTCATCAAGCGCAACCTTCTTTTTACCTTCAAGCTTCTTCTTCATCTTTATCACAGGATGAAGTTTAAATCTAGCGTAACAGTCAAACGGCATGGCTAATTTATGTAAGAAGTACATGAAGGGAACTGTATCATATGGAAAGTTAACCTGTTTAGGAAAGCTTGAGATGGTCAAAGCAGCTCTAAAACCTGTTAAATCCGTTCCAACTTCATCAATAAATTGGTTGATTTCAAGCCACCTAAGTTTATTATAAATGGCTGAGCCCAATTCAAGGTCAAGGTCACCAGCTCCAATTCTGTTCCCATGATCTATATTAAGGTATGGGGCGGGCATTGTAGGATAGAATTGACGCTTTATAAGTAGCAATAGCTCCTCAGAGGTGCAGCGCTCCGCCTGAAGGTTACCAGTGGATAAGGTTCTGAAGAATTCCTCTTCAGTTCGCTTAGCTTCTTTCTCCTCCTGTGGTGATATCTCCTCTCCAGATATTTTAACGGCTGAATTGAGCCAATTCTTTAATTGCTCTCCAGCGTTTTTAAATCCAGCTTCAAAAAAGCTTTCACTATTAAGATTAACAGCTCCACGCTTACTTATATTAATTCCTAAATATGTCACTTTTTTTACAAATTCTTCATCTTGTAAATGTGCAGATTGTTTAGCCATAAACTCTTTAAATCCAGGAGCAACATTCCAAGTTTTGGTTATCTCTTTTACCTCGTTCTCCCAATCATCAATGTTGATGGGGGTGGAAGATACTATTATTTGACATTCCAGTGGCTCCTGGCGGTCAGACATTAGGTTTGTGAAAGCATTTATAATTTGCATAGCCCCAGTAACCTTAGCGTCGTTCGATACGAAGTCAAAGACGGAGTTACTTATCCGATAATAAGCCCACTGGTCAGTTTTATTGAAAACTATATTATCCACCATAGCTAGAGCAGATATATCAAGTTTTTTACGTCCCCTCTTCGCCTTTTTCTCTTTGACTGGATTTTCCTCTTCTGAGGTCTCCTTTGTTCGCTTGGTAAAATCAACCATAATGAACTCCAATTGTTTTAATAAAAGTAATATTTTCCTTTAAAATATCAATAAAAAAAGTGCCCATATAGAGCACTCATTAATATTAAATTATTCGCTTCATCATAGAAGGTGACGCATATCCCACATGTACGAAATTGCATTAACCTTAGAGGCAATCTTTTCAGCACCACCTGTAAGGTTACCACTTTTACCGAATAGTTTCTCGGCGTTGAAGATGATAAGACCAACAACAGCGGCCACACCAACGAGAGTAACAAGAGTCATCCAGCGTTGATCCTTAAGCGCCTTTAGGGCGAAGAACGCCAAAGCAACGAAGAAGATTGGAGCAACCCAGTTTTGTATGATTTCAGTTTGTAAACCGGATAATCCACCGCCTGCGTTGAGGACGAAAGTAGAAAGATTAAACATAATTATTTTCTCCATTTAAATAGTTTTTACTGTACAGTATATTATTTGAACAATATTATTATCTAATAAAATTCAAAATAAATATATTATTATATATCAATAAAATAATATAATAATAACTTATCTAATAAAATCATTAAAAAATAATAATACTTGATTTTATTATCAATAGATTATCATTGTGCTGCACCGGGCACAAAATATTCTGGAGCAAACTTACTCACAAGATATTTACCATTAGCTTGTTTGTTCAAAGTCATAACATAATTACTTGTAAACTGAATATTGTTTTCCACATCAGCATCCTCCTGCCAAATAACTTTAACCTGTGCTTTTATCACACCTGGAGTGGTAGAGTCATTGAATAGGTTGAAGGTTACCGCCTCATTAATGTCACCAGCAAGTTTATAGCGACTATTTAAACCTGTTGCAAGAGTATTATCACTTGTGCTTGTAACATACTGGTCAAGTGAAGAGTGAGATTGTGGGTTACTTGTAGCATAACCTTGCACATATCCTTGAATAACAGGTTGAAGATTAGCCTTTACACTATCATCATCAATCTTAGATCCCAATGGCTCAGACTGCGGAACGATGGTATTGTCAGCAATGTTGATGGGTGGTATAACAGTAGGAGAATCCTTAGTTATCTTGAAAGAGTTGGTGTCCTTATTATAATAAACATTGACATTGAAGAATGTCCATTTAGCTGTTGAGCCATCAGAAGGTGCAGCGCTCTTAGTGGTTTGTGAAACTGTAAGAGCACCAACAGTGTAATTTGCGGAACTTGAGGTAATTGCACTGGTAGAAAATATTGTGGGACCGTATAAAGTTTTAAGTTGGAAGTCACTACTATAAAGAGAGTTACCAGGATTATTATTGGAGTCGATATCGGACATGGATCCAGTGTAATAGTAACTTAACACTTTATCAGCAACTAGATCATTAGCACCCTGATTGAGGTAAGCCTTCATGAAGTTTTCCACAAAACCTCTACCAGAATTAAGGGGGAATCCAGTATCACCAACAGTTTGTGTTACTATATTTTGAACCTGCGCTTCATTTAATGTTTTTGGAGGTATAACAGCATTCTTAATTCCCATTAGCATAATGATTCCTAAAACACCTAGTATCGCCATAGAGCGTATCTGTTGTTGGCGACGAAGATTTTTACGCTCATCAAACTCACTAACCTTAGCTTTGCGCTTTCCCCCCTCCCTTTCACCAAAGGGCTTCAACTTCATATTCTTAGTATCTACAAACGTATTATCTTTATTATTCTCATCTTTGGATAAATTAATACTTGTTTTCTTTGATGGACGGGATGTTTTAGAGGCTTTCGAATTTTTAGCTCCTCTAGAAGGCTTCACAGGCTTACGTTTACTAGAGCGTGTTTCAACCTCCTCATCGTCATCATCGATGTTTTCAGCAATTACACTGTCCTCATCGTCATCATCATCGTCATCCAAATCACTTAAATCTGGTGGCGTATAAGTTCGCCTACGATTTCTGGAGCTCTCACTTGAAACCTCACTCACTGGTATATTACTAAAAGTATCCTCTTCAGATACATTGCTTGAACCTCCGTCCAACTCCTCTAATGAAGGTAATCCATCAAAGGATAAATCATTATCTGATTCATTCACATTTGAATTTGATGAAGTAGAGGGGGCTGAATTATTTACTCTGCTTGCCCCACCTCTAGGCACATTTGGAATAGGCATAAAAAGACACTCCAGTCACTTAAAACTTTACAATTAAGAATTAAATATCAATTAATAAATAAAGTGACTGAAGTGTTATTTGTAGTTAACAGTTTACTAAACTAAATAATAAATACTCAACTAAAATTGATAAGCCACTATTATTGTGATAAAATACATAATACTAATAACTTTTAGAATAGTAGGGAGTGGTGAAAGTGCAAGAGTATAAGACTGTCAAGAACGCGCTACCACTCACCCACTTCACAATGTACTATAGGAATAATAAAATCAACCGTGACCTTAATAGGATAGGCAAGCAAGTCACGCCAACTAAGGCTAAGAAACTATTCGGTGAAATCCTCAAAGAGTCAGCTGCCCAACAAAACCAGTTAATTAAGGATAACTGCCATCTTGACTGGTTAACCATGAAGGGTAAGGATGATTCGGCAACTAGAGCGCTTTTCACTTATAATTATGTAAGAAAGCTTAATCATTTCAATGTTGACCGTTGGGACAGGAGTGATCTGCAAGAAGCTGCCAGACTATTAAAAACCTGGGCACAACGCTATGCTATTGCCGAACTACTTGACTCAAGTGGCTGGACTCTGAACTATGATGAGGTTAATAATGAACTTGGCTTTACCGTTGATTATGAACAGTACAAGAATATTAAAAGGTCAATGAGTTACCCCAGTTTACCGTGGGTTAGTAACCCAAGGATCCTCGGTGGGACGCTCACCACTAATGTTATAAAAGAGTTAAAAATCTTTGAGGATGGGGTACTACTTGAGGACTTTCGCTTACTCGGTAACAACTATGATATATTCTTTCCAGTAAGTAATGAATTATGGATGAATTACCCTAACATGGTAAAAATTGGTTATCCCACCATTAGCAAGTCCAAAATTAATAACCAGTTAACCTTCACTTTTATGATAAGCACGAGGGAATTGATTCCTAAGTATAGTAAGAGTAAGGTGTTGGGTATTGATCCCGGTAAGACTGACATTTTTACGGGGATTGTTACAGATAAGAATGGACTTGTTGGACCGATACTTGGGCCGAGTGTTGAGACTCAGAGGGCTATTAAGAAGTTGAAAAGAATTGATCAAGACATTGTTAATAAATCTGTTCGACTTCGCAATCTTAAAACTTTCACTGATAATAAGGGTGAGGATACTTGGGAGTCACTTGTTCAGAATATTAATAAACTTGAGGGTGAGTTGGCTAATGTGCGCGCTAAGCGCGCCCGGGTAATTGATTTTATTGACTGGAATGCCGCAGTTGATACTGTTAATCACGCTAAAAACAATAACGCTTTCCTCTCACTTGAGAAGGTTAAGTTTAACACTGGTGGTAACCAGTGGCGTAATGGTAGCTATTGCTTTAAAGTGAAGCATAAGGCCTCCAAGAGTGATGTTAGGGTGGTGGAAGCACTGGCTAAATAATCTAGCCAAAAGTGCCACAGGTGTCAGGTCACGGGTAAGCGTGAGGGTAAATTGTTCACTTGTACTAATGGTAAGTGTGGTTGGTCGGGTGATGCTGATGTTAATGGGGCCGCTAATCACTCCATCAGTGGTCAAAAGAATACTAATAACCGTAAGGTGACTATTGGTAAGGGTGCACCTACTCCCAAGCGTGTTAAACCACCAAAGCGGGTTAAATCGGTTAAAATATTACCAGTTATTATTAAAAAGCGGGGCATTTATTACAAGGGTGTTTCAGGTGCGGGTAAGAAGGTTGTCACTTTGGTAACCTTCACTCCATTTAAAGTCAAGCCTAGAAACTGGACTTTCAATTATGTGAATTCTTCGAAAGTTAATGGTGGTACCGCTACTCCTTAACGGGAGTAGCGATAATAGCACTTTAGCACGAAAATTCTCTATTGTTGTTTAATTTATTTTAGAATAATTCATCCATTGGCGGAAGAGTAAACTCCTCCTGAACATTATTACTTTTCTCAGAAGCTGTTGCCCCTCCGAAATTAATTGTGGCAGGCTTATTTGTAATTGGTGTAGGAGTTTTTTTCGTATTGCTTTTAGAGGTTTTTTCTTCAATCGCTTCACTCCTTTTACTCTGAGTTATTTTTTCAAAAGAGCTTTCCCTTCGCTTAACTGGAGGGGGAGTAGGTTTATTATTGCTTATTGATGATTCTTTTGCTCTATTAGCATTAAAAGCTGCTAAGCCTCTTTGTGCTGGGGGAACTTCGGTTGGATAGGAGTTCTCCTCCCCAACCTCATCACCATCATAAGCCCAGCTAAAGCCCCCCTCATCATTATCCTCTTTATCAAGTTTAACGACATTTGAGCTATCTCCAACATTGTTCTTTTTTAAGGCTAGATAATCAATGTTATTGGGAACTGGGGAGTTGTTATCATCCTCATCAATGAACTCATCAACCTCATCTCCATCAAACTCAATCGTCTCAGGCTCTTCATGCTCCTCTTCATCTTTAAAATTGGGCATATAGTATGTTTCAAGTATTTCCGAATCCGGAATCATTTCCACTTTTCGCGCTAGAGCTCCAGAATGATTACTATAGTGGGGGTCTGCCACCGACTTATTAATGAGTATAGCGGTTGTTAGGAAGTCATTCTGGTGGGGACGCGGAGATCTTAGAGACATGAATTCTTTAGGACTAACAATCCACTTCTCCTGTGTTGATGTCACAATGTTTTGTGATTGCCTATTCTTTTTATTACGCTTAAGGAAGCTGCTATCATTCTTGTTGGAGGCGGTGTACACTGTTACATCCTTCTTACCTAAGATTTTAGATAATCGTAATGCCGAGTCCTCCGTGCTTCCAGCGTGAATGAGGAAGTTGGAGCATGTGTCAAGTATTGATAGAAGGTGAGCTTCACTACTGCTAGCCACAACCTGCTCAAATGATTGCTGTGCAAGGGTCATGGACATGGCTGACTCACGGGATTTTTCAAGTATCGATGAAACACTTGAGGCATTAAGCGCCTGGAACTCATCCACATAGATATTTACCTGATTTTTTATTTGCTTGTTTCGGCGTCGGGCTGAAACATTGGTTAAATCACTCATGATCATTGAACCGATAAGTTTAGCAAACTTAGGCTCAGAATCACTGTTGATGGAGAACAAGATAACAGTTCCGGGCTTTCTTGTAAGTTTGAAAAGGTCGATATTTAGAGCGTCTTCAGCGCTTGTAAGCCATTGCCCGTATTCAGAGGAGGCTATAGTTCGCACCTGTCCCTGCATCTCAGTCAAGGCTATTGACAATTGACTTTTTCCTCTTAAACCTTCAAGAACATCAGTGGCGTCCTTTTCAATGGGGGTTCCTTCACAGGCTATCACAAGCTCTGTGAAGTTATTGATATCAAGAGCGCTTTCAAGCTGCTTGATTCCACCTTGCTCCCATTTAATATTTTTTGTTTTATCTCTATCAGCGTAGTGTAGCATTGCGAATATAACTGTTAACAATTGCTGCATGTTAGCACGATATACTTCACTTGCAGTATCCCAATCTCTAAGTCCCAGCATCATATCGGATTTTGTTGTGGGGCTACCTTTGAGAACATCATAATAGGCCTGACCGGGGGATTTGGCCACATCATAATCCTCAGGAGATCCGTTCACAAAGTGGTAAAATGTTCCATTATATTTTTCAGTCCAGGCTGCAAGTTTAGAGGCGAATTCTGGAGAACGCTTAAGGTCGATTAGGATAACAGGTATCCCGGCAATAATATCATTAAGTATTAATGACTGTAGAGAGATGGTATTCCTTGTAGGAATATATGTTTTACCTACAAGAAACAAATGAGACTCATTAGAAACTGTGATACAGTAAAAATTATCCTTATCAACATTGTTAATAGCTTTAATATCTTTTATATAATGATTAAATTTTTCTTGCTTACGAATTCCTCCATTAAGGCGTTCTTTTTTTCTACTAACCTTTAAGAAATCTGTAGAATATGGAATAAAACTAAAATAGTATTGTTTTTTTGAAATGTATTCTTTATTCCCAAATATAGAGAGGCGTTCGTTTTTTATTCTAATCTGGTTTGTTTTCCAACCAAGAGATGAAACTAACTCAAAAGCATCATTCAGTAATCTTTCACTTGAAAGTGATAGAGTTACAGTGCCATTTTTCGATACTGCTCCATCAGTATCGATGAGACCACCTATTAATCTTATTCGATCATCAGGTGATGAATATTTATATATGTCAGGAATATGTTTATTTCCATATACTCCAATTTCTTTAAGAATTTTATTGTTTATTTCAACAATTTTCCAATCCCAAAAATCTTTTAGCTCTTTTCTCTCTTTTTCTTTAACATGATAAAAGTTTTTTATTTCGTTGATTATTTCTCTATCAGCTCCACATATAGATGGGTTTTTAGATATTCCATCTCCTAACCAAGCGCCAAATGTGTATGGTTCAATAGGTAATGAATTTTTAGTATATTCTACCGGAGAGGTAACATGATTAATTGAAAATTTTACTCCATTATTAAACATATTAAATATTTGTTCGCTAGAAAGAATTTTTTCGCTAATGCTATTATTATAATAAGTGCTAGCTGATAGGTATAATTTTTCTAGAGCCTCTTTTTTATAAACGCCACTATTTGTTATATATGAATATCTACAAACATTTAAGGTTTGCTTATCAGGGACATTACTGTAAAATTCTTTTTGTGTAATTTGACGATTATGAAAATTATTTAGGAAATTCATTGCCTTATATATATATTCTTTACTATATGATTTCTTTCTATTCAAAAGTAGAATATTTTTAATCTTATCTATACTAAGTTGTCGTGCTATCGGTTTCGGAAAATTTTCATACCTCATAAATCTAACAAGTGTAGGATATTCCTTTTTTAAATCATTAATTTTAACAATTTCATTTTCATCACAACTTGACATAGATCTTTGTAATTGATCTAGTATTTCTTTGTTAACAATAGAGTCTATGTAGATTCTTTTATTTCTTACAGATAGATCATTTACCGACCATAAATGTTCATCTCCTGAAATTATTCTCTCGCCGTTTCTAAAAGTCATCTCAAAAGCCTGATTTATCTTTGGATGAAAGACTGCCTCTACAATTGTTGGTTTTCCATTTTCATCGAAAACATAATCCCCCTCTTTTAGATCTTTTATCTTAATAAAACCATTAGGTGTAGGAATTAGGGTATCACCAAAAAGTGGCTTACCACTACCTGAAGCTCCAGTTATTATCGAGTGGGTTCGTGCTTCACTATTATATCTAAATACTGGAAGAGGCTCCCCCTCCATCGTAACTCCAAGTGGAGCTTTTTCAGAGTCATGAAGTTTACCCTCCTTCAAGTCCCTTATAATACTTTTACGCTTAGCCTTTTCCCAGGGGGTGGGCTTATACTCAAATCCGTACATCCAGTTTCCTTCGATCTGGAATCGATGTGGGTTAGCCTCCATGTTCTTAACCTCAAGTGACGTTAAAATCATTCCTCCAATCGCTCCTATGATCAAATTAATCACAGTGTAGAATGGAAGAAGCGCCATAAAGTTACCATAACCGTATACCCCACCAAAATAATTGACAACATTATTTATAGGGTTTAAAACTATCCCCAGAACTCCAGCAAATGCTAGAATAATTATAGCGACAAGATTAACAACACTTTTTTGTTGTTTACCTACTCTAAGCATTCCGTAAAGACAAAAGGCGACAATCACTGCAGGAAAGAAAAGTACTCCCAGAACAATAAAAATAGGGACTGGTGAGCTACCTCCACCGCCCCCATCCTCTCTCATCTCATTATCATCAGACATTAAACACTCCAAACATTAAAATCAATTGAGGGATAAATATTGAATATTTCTTAGCAATCCAATAAAGTTTTTTAAATCCCTTATAACATTTAAAGTATTTATATCAACCTCGTCCTCTACAAGATATAATAATGAGTAAAATAACTTATTAAGCTTAACAACTTTATCTGAATACTCCCTCTCAAGTGAGTTTATTTTCTCAAATATTTTATTAAGATTTGTGTTATCTGGAGTGACTGTTGGTGCATCATCACTCCAAAGCTCCCCCATCGCCACCTCAAGCTTTTCGTCCTCAAATATCTCAAGTTCACTTAAATATTTTGAATATAGTGGAAGAATTTCATCCTTCACATTATCAAGTTCACTTATAAGTTTTAGAATATTTTGATACCCATTGAATTGACAATACACTTCAGTGAATTCTGAACTATTGAATTTTGATAGTTCTCTATGATTAATGAGATACACTCCATCCTCAACTTTTGGAGGGGTGTCATAATCATCCGTGTCTTTGTTTTCATTATAGCTCCACATAGCATAATTACTTAAAAGCTCTATGATAACTTTTTCATTTTCATTTGCAAGTTCAGCGATGGTGCAATCAACAGTGGAATCTATTCCAACCTCTTTTAAAAATTCGACCGAAAGAACAGAGTCAAAATCTAATGAATTCTTAAAAAGTAAATCCTGTAAAGTGTTACACAAGCTTTCAATATACTCTCCATCATAATTATAATTATAGAATTCGTTTAATGCTTCATTGGCATAAACCTTAGCATAATTTTTTCTTATTGATTGGTCTAGTACTAAAAGGTCGTTAGTAAATTTGACCTCAAAAGCCTCTTCAATATATGTATTTAACTGGGGCAGATAATTTTGAATATTTTCTCTAATTTTTGATTCAACAAACCCCTCCATTATTCTCTCTAGTGTTTTTCGTTCACGGCGACTTATGCAGTGATTTTTGGCAATTGTGTAGTTAACTTTACTATCACTGTTATATATATTTAAAAGTCTTCCCTCGGATACTTGTAAGCACATTAACTGATCTTCAGTCTCTATAGTTAGGACGGCATTTTCTAAGTGAGAATAATCATCTAAAAGTTCTTTAAGATTTCCTTCAATATACACCTCAATTTTTTTATTACTTAATATGTCAAGCACTCTTTTCTCCACCCTCTCCTATACTATTCATCAACTTTTTAAAGTATTCAATATCATTTGCATCTGAGCTATTTAAAAGCTCCTTTATTTTAATTTGATTGATTAATTTGCGTCTCTCCTCAACCGAATCTTGAAGTTTTTTATGAAGAAATATAAAGTGCTCTTTAAGCTCATTAATATCCATATGCTTGTAGAATGGAGAAAAATCATCTCCCATGAGATGTGAAGCTATATTGCTATTGTTAAACATTTCTGGAAAAATAACATCAGCATCGATTAAATTCTCCAATTCATCAAGAATGAAGTGCATCTTTTTGGGAATAATGTTTCTAGACCTTAAAACACTCTTACGCCACTCCTTTCGAGCTAGTCCAAGGGTTATAAATTTAGCTGCAATTTTATAATAGTTATCCTTTTCAATAAGGTCGAATAACTCATCGTCACTTATTACTTGTTCAGCGCTAACAACGGATGTGATTTCTGGTTTAGTTTCCTTAACTGTGTCACTTGCATCCTCTATAAACTCTAAAGGCTTAGCCCCCTTAACACTTTTTCTAATGTTATCGATGGACGTTAAACTTTCGAGGGAAAGTTGCTTTATACATAGCTCTCTAAGTGTTCTATTATTTATTGTCTTTATGATTCTTGAAGCTTCATCAATATACTTAGCTCTCTCCACAGTGCTATCCATATTATATTTATTTTTAGAATTAGTAATCATGAACTCCACCATTGTAGGCGGTGAGCTTAGATATTTCTTAAGCGCCTCCTCCCCATATTTTAATCTATAGTCACAAGGGTCCATTCCGACAAGCTTTCCATCAATCACCTCTTTTGGAAAGGTGACCACGTATGATTGCTCATGCAGTTCAGGAAAGTTCATAAATACCTTTTGAGCTGCAGTTATTCCAGCGTCATCACCATCAAAGCAAAAAATTACTTTACCGTCAGGACCGACCATGCGTAGACACTCAGCAGCGTGCTGTTTAGTGTAACTTGTTCCGCTAGCAGCAACCACATTCTTCAGGCCGCTCTCCACCATCGCCGCCACATCAAACTGTCCTTCACAAACATATAGTGTTTTGGTGGGAGTGATGTTTTTCCGAGCTAGAGAATGATTGTAGAGAACGGTGCTCTTATTGAAGAGGGGGCTTGCCAAAGAGTTCACATATTTTCCTCTTGAGTCATCTTCAAATAATTTACGGCTTGAAAATCCCACTGGCTTGCCATATCTGTCAGTGAAGATGAACATTAAGCGTGACCTAAAGAAATCATAAATATTCCCGTTATCGCTTTTACCACAGACTCCGCTTTCTACTATAATGTCATCGCTAAAACCCATTTTACTTAAATGGTCATAGACCTGGCTTCCATTTGGGGAGTAACCGTATTTTACTAGATTCTCATCACTGTTATCATAGTGAAGCCCACGTTTAGTAATCTCCACCACAGCCGGATGATTATCATCGAGAGAGTTAAAATTTAGACAGTAAAAGTTTGCAGTAAATTTTAAAATTTTATAGAGTGAATCATAGTCAATGGTTGAGGTTGATTCTTCAAGCTCTATATCTAATCCCTTATCCTCAGCTAGCTTTTTAAGGGATTGGGCGAAGGATAAATTTTCAGTCTCCATCATATAGCTGATGATATCTCCACTTACGCCACAGCCGAAGCATTTATAATTTTGAAAACTCTCGTTTATCACCAGACTTGGTGTTTTCTCATTGTGAAATGGACAGCGCGTCTTCCACTTCCCCACCCCGTTGGCGACAACAGTGTTTCCATCATCCCTAATATAATCTACAATGTTATAAGAATTTTTAACCAATGCAACAGCACTTTTAAAATCCATGCTCACCTAAAATCACTCCCAATCTATAATAAAATTATTATAACATATTTTTTTGCTTTTTTACAGTAAATGCTGTTTAGTGACATATCCATCAAGACTTAACTTTTTTATAAAAAAATGTTTAGAGATTAAAGTTCTGCCCGCTATAGTTACGTAGTAATAATAACTATAGCGGGTCGTTTTAGAATCAGCGTTAGAGCAATAATCACTCCTCAATAATATCCTCATATTTAAAATTATTAATATAATTTTTAAGAACATCCTCTCCATATCCTTGACGCGAAGCCATTATAAGAAAGTTAATGATGCTTAAATCTTTGAAGGAGTCACTATCGGCCCCATCCTTAATATCCTCCATTGCCTTACTTATAGCATCCTCAAGTATCGAATCAAGATTATCCATATCCTCAGCCTTTCACTTCACCAGTTAGTGGTTTAATTTTATCATTGATGAAGTCCTTTATCGTTACTCCTTTGGAAAGTTCATCGCTTCTATAAATTGTGGTGTCAAAATATTTATTTTCACTATTGATAGCTCTTACAAAAGCCTTATCAAAATCTAAGGTTTCTAAGGTGTAAAGTATGTTAGCTTTATCCTTCAATGATATCTCACCATTACTTTTACCTTTAACTATTTCAAATATGCCATCAGCTTTGGCATTTCCCTCTCCACTTGATGTGAATGCTAGAGGTTTAACAACCTGACTCGGCTCCTTGATGCTCGCATAATATTTATCATTTTCATAAATTTCTAATGGTGATTTTTCAGCATAATCTATGAGAGCAAATTTTTTCATAACATTATCCCTATACACCACTCCCGAGTTAGTTTTAAGTGGAGCATTAAGCTCACCGTAAAGATTTTTATCCTTGACGAGTGTGCTAAGTTTTAGCTCATCAAAAGGTTTAAAATCATTTGAGTATTCTTTAAGCGCTACAAGTCCTATGAGTTCGCTATTGGCAAAATTTCGAGCGCCGTTAACCATAACCGCCCCGCCTATTTTGACATCATGGTCGAGCCTTTTAAGATGATTCTGACTTTTTGGGTGAGAGTTCAAAGCATCCATGAGAACGCCGGTGTGGTTATTATAGTTATTGTAGTTTTTTAGAAGCTCTTTATAAACTTTTTCACTCACCTCTGCCCCCGCAACACCTCCTCGAGGATTGATTTTTGCAAGACGCTCCCTATCATTCATGCTTTTAAAGCTTCTAGCCGCTATCAACCTTTTAACATCATCATAAGCGTTGTTGCTTGAAATATACTCCTCAATCATCACCACATCATCCCCAAGAAGCTCCTCGTCAATTTTTTTCAAATCGTTTGTGAAGATATTACCCTTAGAGCTATAATTAAAAATAGGCTGATAAACTGTGTTACTTACCTTTGACTCGGAAGCTTTCTTTTTGAATACGTTGAGATTTGATAAATGAGAGTTATAATTTTTCATTGCCTCATCAAAAGTTTCAAAATGGGGGGCTTCAGCACCGTATGGGCAGTTCCCCTTACGAGCCCTGCAAACCTTAGGCCCCTTCTGTGGATTAATATGATACATAATGATACTCCAAACAATATTAGCTAATAAACTTTCTAACAACATTAAAAATTAAACAGAAATTGACCATATTGAATGAGCACAATGGTCAATATAATTAAAATATAAGCTATACTCACAAGCACATCCCCGTAATAAAAAATAACATTCTTAAGTGGGGTTATCACACCTTCACTAAAATTAAAATTATTATCTCTAATATTAACGTGAAGAAGTCCGAAGAACACTAAACCTGTTCCCAAGGTAACGAGAAGACAGTAGGGACATAGAGCGTGAATAACAGTGATGCTCTCAAAGAAGAGCCATAGAGCAAAAATTAAAGCTAGACTATAAATTGCATTCACTAAAATCATAAGCTTCGCAGGTATTTTAACGTGTAATAATCCTAAGACACCTATGAAAATGATAATGGGCTCAAACATCATTCCGATAAAGCTATTGGGGAATCCGAAGGCGTTTGCCTGCCATGAGCTACCCACCGTCCCACATGAAATAACACTATTTATATCACATGAGAACACAGCGTTTTTGTTAGCAGCTAAATCTATTGCATGAAGACTTAGAATAAAGCTAGCCACAAGAGAAATGATTGAAGAGACTATTATAAAACCATAAATGAAACCGTCACTATGCCTGAAACTTCGTAGCCTATCCCCCTCAGGTAAATTACCATATTTATTCATTTACTTAACCCCTTCTAAAATTCTAACGGTGAAGCTATCCTTATGAATCACATCAACCTCGCTCCAGTCACTGTCATTTAACTTTGGAAAGGTGACTCCCCCCTCAACGGCATCAGTTTCGATAACGCTCATAACGATCTTATCAACAAGCCCGCCGTCAAGAAATTGCTTGTAAATATTAGCGCCGCCGCCTATAATTATCTCATTCGTTTGGGCCTCCTCAAGGGCATCATTTATGCTATGCACCACAACGCCACCGGTGACTGAGTAATTTTCATCCGCCGTCACAATTATATTTTTCCTCCCTGGCAATAGTCTTCCAATACTTTCAAAAGTTTTCCGTCCCATTATGATATCTTTTCCCATAGTGTAATTTTTAAAATGCTTTAAATCCTCTGGGTTATGCCACGGTATTACATTATCTTTTCCAAGCACTCCATCTTGATTCACAGCAACCACAATTGTTTTCATATTAAATCCTAATCTTTTCAAAGTATGACCATAATACCAATTTTTAAATATTTCTTTTATATCCATCTCTGTTTATTAGAATTTTAACAAAAATTTTATTATGAGAATGGTGACGCCACTTGACCATAAATCTTTTAAAAACTTCTCTTACTGTATCATATATCGAGAATGGGACTTACTGTTAAAAAACGCTTTTAGTGTTAAAAAACACCATCTATACTTATTACTATTATTGAAGTATAGACGGTGTTTATAGAATTCAATTTCTAGCATTTACTCAAAATAAAAATAATCGTTATATTTAGAGTTACTTGAGTTTATTCTCCAGTGAATAGTTGCCGAAGGAATGTTTAAATTTTTGGATGCTTCACTTATACTATTATAGATAATTCCATCTATATTTATTTTACGTCTATTAGAAGGAATAAGACTTTTATTCTTTTCGCTTATTTTCTTCTTAGTTTCATTACTATGAGACCTACCATAAAAAGGGTTTAACTCGCCTACCCGTTTAGAGGCGTTCTCACTCATTTTTCTTTTATGCTCTTCGCTTTTTTTAACTCCTTTAAGCTTTTTAGATAATTCAGGTCGCGGTCCCCTCATCTTTAATTTAGACTCTTCACTGTGCCTTCGCCCGAACATTCCATTAGATTCACCTTGAAATAATTTATTTAATTCTAACCTTTCCTCCACAGACATATTCTTATATCTTTTCTTTGTGCTTGCTCCAATTTTTGCTCTAATTTTAATATTATTTGGGTGATTACTAATCAAATCGCCACCACCAGCTCTAGGTGAAGTATTATAAAGAATTCCAGTTTCTATATTATTGTTAAGTATAGACTGTTCAATACCTCTACACTCAACTTCACTTAAATTTTCCTCAATAATAATGAGGTCAAAGTACTCCATACCATATTTGTTCCAAGCTCTCTGCAACATTGGAGTATGGTGTTTGTTATTCACCAATTCATGAAGATGCCGCTTTACCCTTTTATTTAACTCAACAGTGGAACCAATATAATACTTACCAGTATGTAAATTGACTATTTTATATACAACCCCAGTTTTACTCATTTTATAGGCCTCTCTTTTATATAAAATTATTATACCAAAGAGTTGAAACTCATAATTATGGCTCCAGAGAAGAGATATTGCTTTCTCTAGAGCCATAAAATTTTACTATTTATTAATTTTTCTTTATTAGACTGCTATCGGAGCTTTGATGGTGGAAAGACTTTCATAATTTTCAAACACAAAGTCCTCAATTTTATATTTATTAAAGATTTCCTTATCATTGAAGTCAAGTTCACTAAGCTCAAACGGATGATTAATCACTAATTTACACATCGGCTTTTTATCCTCACGCCGTGACAATTGTTCTTCAACCTGCTCATAGTGGTTACTATAAATATGAGCGTCACCGACTGTGTGAATAAACTCTAGAGGTTTAAGTCCAAGATAATCTGCAATCATATGTGTAAGGATAGAGTAAGAGGCTATGTTGAATGGTATTCCTAAGAATGTATCACCACTACGTTGATAAAGTTGGCAGCTAAGTCCATAAGGATTTCCATCAGCATCTGGGGTTACATAAAATTGGAACATGGTGTGGCATGGGGGAAGAGCCATGTTATCTAACTCCATAGGATTCCACGCGCTCACAATATATCTTCTAGAAAATGGGTTATTTTTTAATCCTTCAAGAAGATTTTTGATCTGGTCAACCCCGCCTGGGTCAACTCCAGCGTCTCTATCTGCTTGCGAAACATAGTCAGCGCCAAAATACCTCCACTGAAAGCCGTATATGGGGCCAAGGTCGCCACTCTCATCTGCCCACTCATCCCAAATGTGAATGTTTCTCTCATTCAGCCATTGATTGTCTGTGCGGCCTGTTAAAAAGAATAATAATTCTCCAATCACCGCTCTCGTATAAACTTTTTTAGTGGTTAATAGTGGAAAGCCTTTGGTGAGGTCATAGCGCTGTTGCGCCCCAAAAATACTTTTAGTTCCAACTCCAGTTCGATCCTTACGCTCTACCCCATTTTTATAAATATTTTCTAGAAAATCCAAATAAACATCATCCACATGATACTCTCTTACTGACATGAAATAACTCCTTCCATAACTTTAAATAATTTTCTAAAAATTATAACAAGTGTTAGGAGAATTATCCGCCGGACCCACTTAAAAAATAGTGCAAATATCTTCGTAATTTATCATTACGCTCTCACCGTTGGTGATGTCAATTAGAGTTACTTTATACAAGCCCATATTTTTGATGGTGAACTCTCCATATTTTCTTTCTACAGTGGACTTGGAGTGCTCTAGAGCGATATATGAATCTATAGAAAAATATTCATCCAAAAATTCACTGACATTATTACCAGTTGTAAATGTACGAATATCCTCAATTTCATAAAGTGGAATAGTAATTGAAAAATTATCTGAAGTCTTAAGGAAGAGATAATTATTGCTAATCTCATTCACCACTCCCTCATAATTTTTATCTTCAAAAGAGAATCGTATAAAGTCATTCACCTTAACATCATTATGGTCAACCTCTTCACACAACTCTTCATCAACAGTTAAAATCATCGGGTAATTTTTAAAGGGGAAGTTTTGATTAGAGAGTACTCGGTTGCTCACCCTATCAAAATAGCCTTCAAAGTGCTTTACCACTCCGTTAATTATCAGATTATTGTTAAATGATAAATCATTAATATTTATGATAATTAAAGAGTTTAAGAATAATTCTCCATCCTTATTATATGAATCATTTAAGTTTAAGGCTTCATCGGGAATGGCAAAATTATTGAGAAAAGTCTCCCCATTTCCACTGGTAGCATTGAGAAGCTTTGCAACAATATCTCCATCAACAGTTAAGCACACCTCCACCCCATCGGCTGCTAGGTCACTAAAATGAGAAAGGACTTTGAATATTTTCTCTTTATCATTTTCCTGGTTATATATTTTATAGATGAGTGAGTCCAAAGCTATAAACTCTCTATCATTAAGATAAGATTTGTCTCCTTCAGAATTTACCTCAATAATATTTATGAGGCGCTCCATCAGTAGAGGATGAAGTGGAATGCCAGAAACTGTTAATTTATCGGTTACTAGTGAGTAAGAATTTTTAGAAAATTGGTTCAACCTCTCAATGCCATCACCTATAATTTCAGCAACATTACTTTTGTTGAGAAGAACCTGAGCTAATTCTTCATTGGTAATGTAACCTTTAGTGAAGCTTCCTATGGCGTTATAAACATTGTAGTAATTCGGGTTAGTTGAATCAATGTTAATGTAGCGTCTATCACCACTCGCCGCCTCAATTATCGCTGTGAAGGAGGTGAGGGTGTCATCCCCCTTTTCAAGATGATTTTGCTCTAGACTTAATATTTTCACCATAATGGGATATCCTTATCATTTACTTTAATTGCGGGAAATTCCTCTTCAACAACCGCTGCAAAATGTCTAGCAACGTCATCAAGCAACTCCTCATTCGTCATGGTTCGAGAGTTCAAAGGCAGTAACATTTTAGCGTAAACTGACCTTTCAATGTTGTAATCATACTGGCTAAAGGAGTTTAGTAAGTGACTCATTCTTAGCACATCAACAACAGTTTTACGAGAGTAATTTTCCTTTACCTTCTCCTCCGAAACATCAGCATAATCATTGGCGTATTTAGTGTTGATAACTTTGTTGAATAATTCTATATTTTTTTTGATATTCCCATCATTTATTTTTTGTGCCACCCTCTCAATAAACTCGCTGTTAAAGTTAGTGGTGAAGTAGTAGTATCCTGAATTTAGATATATATTAAGGAAGTTTTCAGCTGTTATATCCTTTAACTCGCTTTCAAGATGCTTATCACTAAACATTTTATTTGCCATAATTTTTCTAAATTCTTGAAAAGACTTGCTAGAATAGCTATAATTTGGTGATAAGTAAACATTAGAATTATTTTCAATAAGTTTTGTGAAGTCTTTAGCGTTCAAGGAGTTATAGGTGTCAAAGTAAATAGTCTTGTCCACCACATCCACGTTAGCGTTTATCATTCCTTTAATAACTCTGTTCACCTCCCCCATACTTCGGGCAGCGATGAAAATGGCCTCCTCATCATTTAATATTTCACTTAATTTTTTCTGAACAAAAGTAGTTTTTTGTGGAATGTTTTTTGTGGAGGTTATCGGAGTGCTAATTTTTGAGAAATCTTTCTCCTCCTCAACATTACTTTTAACAACTCTAGCCTTTTTAACAGTAGCTCTAACAGTTTCAATTTCTTTTAGCACCTTGGCTGCTGTGGTGAATGTCACTCTACCGCTCAAAACTTTCTTAAAAGCCTCTTCATCAGTCCCTTTAACAGTGTCGGCTAGGATTACTAAATGGTCAGTGTAGATATTTTCACTCACAAGCTTTCGAGCCTTTGTGAAAACTTTAATGAAATCTTCATCCGCCTTTGTAATCACGGCAATATTAAAAGTTGTGGACTGCACTGAATGATCAAAAGTTAGAATGTCCATATACTTACTTAAAGTGTAGCTGCAATCATTAGCAATAAGGTTAGAGACCTCTTGATTTACTGCTGTTACCAATGGCGCGTTGCCACGGTACATACTCCAAGAATGGCGCAATGGGTGGTTAAAACTCTTTCCATTAGCCTCTGGAAGGATAACATTGTAGTGCACAGAATTCACCATTGATAAAGCACCATAAACATTAGTCGCTCCAAAACCATAATAATCATTAAGATAATTACCCTCATCAGTAACATTAAAGTCATCGAGGGTGAAAGTCTCATCCAATAACATAAATTCATGGGAGTTATTATTCAAACTTTTGGAAAGTGCACCTCGAATTACTTTAAATAGTTGCTTACGCTCATCCTTACTAATGCTTTTATAATATTTGATAAAATTATCCTTGTTTGCTCCTTCTAAAACGGAGTATTTATCAGAAATTTTAGCAGCTAATTTCTTGTATCGGTCATCCTTAGTGATCTCATCTCTTGAGGAGGAGAAATTCAGAACTGCAGGCTTCAACTCTATAAGGAGATTGCTTTCGAGACCACTTACATTTGAAACTCCAGAGTAAATCCATCCTGAAAGGACAAAGTCAAATGATGGGGCGAAATTCCTGCTACTCAAAAGGGAGCTAAAATAATCACTATTTGTGTTGATCCATACTCTACCGATAGTTTTGTCTCCATCATCATCAAGAACAAAATTATCATATAGCTTATATTTAGGATTTGTGGTGACGAGCTCTCCGTCAATCTCAATCGCCACATCTTGCTCAATGTTTCGATACATGTTTATCTCATACATGAAGGAGTCAAAGTCATGTGTTGTGACTGGAATGGTCACGGTGGTTCCATTGTCATCCGTGGTGGCTTCTTCACTAATGACTTTAATTTTATTTCCGCTAGCGCTTCGCGTGAGGAGTATTTCCGTTTTTACTCCATCCTTGCTGGACTTCACATTCAACTCTCTACAATATGAGAGGGGAGCTTTTGCCCCCAAACCGTGAGCTCCGATCTGTTCAAAGTCAGTTAACTTTGTTGTTCCACCATATTGTGAATAATTGTTCAAGAGTGTACTTTTACTCATTCCTACGCCAAAATCCTCCACAATGAAATATGGGTTAAAGTGATTTGGTGAGGTTACCTTAATGGCATTCTTCGATTTATTCGTACTCTTTTTCATCGCATCGATGGCGTTGGATATAACCTCCATGACAGTTGCTGCTATTGGATTTGTGTAAAGGTCAGTTAGACGATTGATGATATGGGCCATTCCGGCAGCATCTACCTTCATATCATACTCCTCCACCGATTCATCAAGTGAAATGATGGATTTAACTTTCACATTATTAGCATCAGTAACTTTCGATAAAGCCATAATAATTAACCCTAACTCGTATAATAATTTTAATGTTATTATAACAGGTTAGGGTTAATTATTCAAATCAGAGTTTGCTATATTCAAATGTTGGTGAGGGATTCCCACCCTTTATCCTCTAGACTATAACGCCAATTATTAAAGTTTTCATCAACATCACCGGCCCCGCTCGGACCGCAATAGCCGAATGTTGTGCGTTTAGGTTTTTTCGTGGGATAATCGGCCTCATTGTTTTTAGCAATCCAGATTTTATCTGGTAGTCTCTTTTTATGTTGCTTGAATAATTTAACAGCAAGCTCCATATCCTCAGTCATATATTGTTTAAGGCGATCACTTACCCCCTCATCATGAAGGAAGGGGTAATCTCCCTCAAGTCTAGCAAAATTATCAATTTTACATAAGTGTTCACCTATCTGAAGGGCGACTCGCACCTGCCCATCTCGGGGCTGCATATAAATAAAGACTCCGTTGGGAACCACCTTTAAAACTTTAGAAAAAGTTTGAATGCTACCATCAGTTATTTCGCCAAGCTCCTTCTCTAAAGCGATATCCGCCTGTGATATTGAAGACCTTTTATCCCTTACCCTATTTAGAGCATCATCAAAATCCATAACTTTAATTCCTAACTTTTTTATAGTATTTGCTTTTAATATTATATTATATTAGCGATGATATTTCAATCAGAATGTTTTGATTGGTGAAACAATGTCAGCAACAATAACAAGGCCCATAAATGAAATCACAACAAGCCCCATCAGCGCCGTTAGGGCCCCCACCGTTCTATTGGAGGTGGGATTATAGCTAATTTTACGAATTCTAGCGAACGCCATTTTAACAACATCCATAAAGGCAATGAGAATTCTACCACCATCAAGTGGAAGCATTGGTATAAGGTTAGCAAAACCTAAACCAAGATTAAGAGCACCACTGTAGTAAACTAATGATGTGAATTTGTCATCATCATTTAGTTTATTTGTAGTGATTGTTTCTCCATAAGTTCTTCCCACTCCAACCATGCTACTCATTGATTCTGGAGAGCGCTCCTCAGTTCCTATGATGGCCTTATAAATGTGAGGAACCTGACCAGGAACCTTAGCTAGATTCTTAAAGCTCATCACAAACAATTCCTTCATACTTGAGGCGCTTTCTCCAAGACTCCGGTCACTTTTAACAATTGTTAAATTTACACCAATTCTATTATCTTTGTTTCCATTAATCTTCAAATCTTTATATTCGCCACCACGCTTAACAGTTACATTGTTAACTCCAGAGGTGAATTTAAAATTGTCATCATTCACTCCAGATATATTCTTACCATTAATTGCAGTTATGGTGTCCCCAACCTTTAGCTGACTTTTGCTCGCTTCACAATTATCATTGCTTGTGGAGCAATTATTAATGGAGCTAATTTGTGGAGTGATCTCACGAATGGGGGTGGTGTTCAATAAATTAAAGATAATTAATGTGCCTAATACAAGGTTTACCACAGGACCAGCTGCGAATATGAGTATTCTCTTCCAGGGAGCGACATAGGATAATAAGCTACGCTCGGGGGAGCCTTCAGGCTGCCTTGGATCATCAATTTGCAAAAATCCACC
>JAOYMY020141438.1:0-21007 GCA_025802475.2 Pernis celebensis
GGTATACCATTATAATACGTTTAGCAAATTTTTAACCATCTTCTCATTATTGGCATTTGTTCTAGCCTGCGTTTACTTCTGCTTCGCCATAACAATTATTAGAATACTGCCGATAAGTAATATGGGAATGGTCCCCGTTAAAAATTTAACAACTGTAGGCGGAATAGCGCCCCAAGGAAAAATTCTTTATGTTAATGTTAATGAAGCCGAGGGAGATGGGTACCTTGATAGAGCTAAACAAGCATTTGTTCCAAGCTCAACCGTCGCCAAAGTATCAGTGATAACTGGTCCGTTCGGAGTAATATCACAACAATCCAAAAACTCCATAAAGGTTAATAATAAAGTTATTAATAAATTGACAAATGAAATTGGCGACAAAAAATATTTAAACAATGAATATGTGGTGACCTGTCTCAAAGGTGACTGCATGGTTGGAGAAAATTTTATTATTTCTAGTAAGAATATATATGGTGAACCATTAGAGAAGGTTAAGTGATTTTTATGGCTGTTTTTAGAGAATTATCCCAAATTGAAAGAATGAAGGACCCAGAAGAAAGAACTGCGGCTGACCTTAAAAGGAGCAAAAAGACTTTTGGACGTAAAATAAAAGTTAAAGAGACTTCGGTCACCGTTGAAAGATACTCTTCCACTATGCGATTTGTAAGCTTTCTTGTAAAGATAATCGTAATACTTATAGCACTTTACTTTATCTATATAGGAATATTGTCATTCATTCCGGAAAAGAGTTGAAATGGTCGATAATTTTTTAACCATAATAAGAAAACTAAACAATCAAGATTTGACACGATATCATAAAGAAAAGCTCACCAACAATCTTTCCGAATATTCAATTTTGCATGGTGATAAAACGATTCTCCAATATATGGAAAATGTTGTGGATAGTCTCATTAGAAGTCACTGTAGACGGAATAATGTTCCCCTTGAACTATTAAAGTACACAACTGACTATCATTCATACAAAGATTATAACAATAAGATCAGAGGTGTATTGATGGTAACTGTTCTTATAGATTATCGAATGGATGAGGCTGACATTATAGAAAACATATTTAATGATATTATGCTTTTTTTAAGGGGACATAATCTTGACCAATTCATCAACGATGTGAATGTTAATGATAAACAATGGCGCAGGGATAGGAAAATTTCTAAATTATTTATAGAATAATTATAGATAATTTATTAATTATGTTAATAGTATTTATTTTTTGGAAGTGTTTAATATGATGAAGAAAAAATTTAAAGGTAATGGAGTAAACTCTAGAGTCATTCCCGAGGCTGTGATAGAGGAATTTGACCTGCCAGAGCAATTCAAGCATAAGAAAATGAGTGATACTGATATTGTGGCCATCAGGGATATGGCTGATAAGTTTAAAAGATCTGGCGCCATTGACGGCACAGTGAATAATTATACATGTGAGGGTGAGTCATCAATTGAGGCTATAGTTGGTGAGGCCTTCAAGAACAGCGTCAATGAGAGTGACCTAACCCCTGATAAATATGATGATGAAATTTTTGAAGAATTGAAGCGTTATAGCGCGTCTAAAGACTCTGGGGATAATCCATACTCAGACATTAATTTGTTTGATATTAATAACTAATTACATTTCATCCCAAGTTATATTATTACTATATATATATTATATATATGTTAATTAGAATATTTGACTTGGTCCATTCTTGTAATTTATAATTGAATAATTATGCATGACTTTAAATATTTATGCATTTACCATAAGATAAAAGATAAAATTGAGCAAAGTAGGTAATGAAAATGGCGGTAAATGAATATAACAAATATAATAAAGACTCTTTTTTAAGTAAAGAGGAGGAGTTGGAGTTAGGTAGAATTATTCAGGAGCATTATAAAGCGAAGAATGAACTTGAAAATAACGCTGAATTAAACGTTAACCATAAAAAAGATCTTGAGCTTAAAGTAAAGCGTGGAGAGTCAGCCATAGACAAAATGGTTAATGCTAATCTAGGACTGGTATATTCAAGAGCTAGAACTTTTAAAGCAAGCTTTCCAGCAGCTCCGCCACTCGAAGACCTTATACAAGAGGGAATGGTCGGTTTAATGAAAGCGGTCCAAAAATATGATCCAGATAGAGATAATAAATTTTCAACCGTTGCCTATTACTGGATCGCACAATCAGTAAGTAGAGGAACAAACAAAACTGGGCGATTGGTTCGCCTTCCTGAAAATAGAATAACTGATTACGGCCGAATTAGTAAGATATTGCAAGATTTAGACACTGAAAACATGACGCCTGAAGAGGTGGACCAGTACATCATCAATGAGGTTGGAATACATAAAAAGGACCTTATGAATATTAGAGCTGCCACAGCCACTCCAGCATCATTAAACAAGGTTGTGGGTGATGGTGACGGTGACAAAGAATTAATTGACTTTGTGGGTAATGACCATATGGCCGCATCGAGCGAGTCCATTGTGATGAAGGATGAAATGATTAAGGTTCTTTACTCTAGCATTAGTCAACTAAGTGAAATAAAGCAAGATATTATTTACTCAACCGTTAACATTGATGAGGATAGATACATGACACCTACACAGGTTAGAGAAAAATATGATATCAAGCCTTTTAAATACAAAAAACTTCAGGGTGAAGCATATAGAGAGATTTCACGAATTCTCTCCAAAAACGGATTCAAGTTCACTGATTTTATTAACAATTGATTTTTTCTTGTTAGAATTGATTCCATGAGTAAAAAGACAAGCATTAAAAATAGTATTGACGGCGATTTATATTTATCATTCTACAATAATAGCGATTATAATAATGATAATGCACATGGGAAAATCATTGAAGTTCTTGATGAGTACATAGAAACTGATTTTAACGAGGTTTATTCTAATCCAGATGATGGCGAGTATATTTTCAGGTTAAGTAAGCCTAAGCTATCAAATGGAGAGGATATTAAAGCCTTCTTTGAAAAATTAGATAACATATTTAGTGAATGTTCGATTTTTACTCCACATTTTACTAGTTATACTGATTGATTGGGAGTTTTTAATATGGTTATGCATAATGCTTTGTTTAGCAAGGAACAATTCAAAAATCTTGACACCAATTTTAAAATAGGTGTTGTGATATCTGATGGAATGTGGTATTCACTTCCCAAATGGAGGAAGTTAGCAAAGGTTACTGAAGAGGAGATCAAAGAGTGGATTGATATAAATCTTAAAAACGGAATGCTTCTTCAATCAGAAACCGGAGCTAAATCATATCGCTTTCCACTATCATCCATCGAAAAATGGTATAGTGAGAATGATTTAGAGTTGGGAAGACAACTTGTCGAGACTCTTTTTCCTCCTAGAATATGGGGAGGCTTGACTGAGACTGAAGGATTCCTCATAGCCCCATTAAGAGAGTTAGGAATGGTATCATTTCATTGCTCCCCAGAAGTTTACAAAGAAGTTTCCGAAGCACTTAAGGGGGTTGCTCGAATAAGGGAGTCAGAACATCCTGGCCAATACAAGGCATACTGTTTAGATCCAACATTTGTTAAGCCAATAGTGGAGGAAGTTTTCAAAAGACATGAGGACAGAAACACTGGCAAAATATACATACGAACAACTGTTCGCCGTAGAGAGATGGTTGACTTTCCAAGAGAGTATCGTGATGGTATAATTCTCTTTTATAAGAATTTCGCCAAAGCACTCGTCAAGGGTGGAATGGAAACAATAAAAATATTTCTACCTGATCACGATGAGCAAGAGGCGCAAATCATAATGTGGGTTATGATGGCAATAGAAAAATTCGATGAGCTTGAATCAGTTCCGTTTAGCGGGTATCTTGATGCAGTTCTAAGTCGCTGGCCCTATAATCTTCCTTATAATTATCTTGGTAAAGAGCTAAGCTACTTCCAGCGACAGAGGGGACGAGCTATAAAGAAGCTTAAGAAGACCACTGGACGAAGCGAGTTCACCGTTGATGAGTTATGTGAGGAGATGGGTTACACTAAGAGCGAATTTGTGAACCTTGACGAAAAGCATAAAATATGGATTTCAGCAAAAACCGCCACATCATTGACATGGGATGAAAATAGTGAGGAAAAGCGAGGACAAGACTTTAACAGTGTTATGGACTCAAACGGATCAACTGACACAATACTTGCCCATAAATTATCACACGCTTTGATAAAGACTGCTCTTGAAACTGAAGACTTTAAAAATGCTATGATCATTATTAGTCAAGTGGACACAAACAATATTAACCTGAACCAGATCAAAGAGGTTAATGATGAGTTTATTCAAGCTTTAGGTGTGAATATGGGAGTAAGTAGTGGTGTATGATGGACTTCAGAGAATTAACACCCGAAGAAAGAGCCTTGATCAATGACACAAAAAATAAATATAATTATCAAAATAATCGCCGAAAGGATAAACGCGCCAAAAAAATAAGATATAAGCGCATTTGGTTCTTTCAAAGATTTAATTTCTGGTTAGGCGTTTTAATAGCCATACCATTTATTATAACAGGAGCACTCTTATTATTCTTAAATCGCATGAAGGATACTTTGGGCGATGATGTCTTTGATGATGTTGTAAAAGGCGGTAAAGACTCTTCAACAACAGTTCTATTGAATAGATTAGGAATTAATTGGGTGGGTCAGCTCTCATACCTTGAAAGTAATAAAATAAACATCATTGTTATAACTTTTCTTATTTCTTTAGTTATAATTTTGTTGATGACGATAATTAGAATATTTCAAATTAAAATGAAGGGAAATAAGGAAAATGGCTAAATCAAATAGAAATAGATCCTCTAAAGTTAACACAGTTAAAAATAACGTGAAGAATGAGACTGTGATTGACTCAACTAAAGAGGATGAGATTAGTGAGACTGAGATTAAAAATGAACCATCATCAGCAACTATAGTGGAACGGCGAAAAAAAGAGAAAAATGATTTTATGAAGTGGCTTATCACAATTGCCGCATTGGCGGGATTAATTATCGCTGGTTTGCTCACCTTCCTCATCATTCACAATAACTCTAATGATGATAAACCTACTCCAACAAAAACTACTCAAGTCAAGGTTGAGGTGGGTAAAACTGGTAAAAGTATTGAGCAAGATCAAAAAGACGCTGTGGCCGCTGCCGAAAAAATACTTAATAATGCTGGAAAGAATCCTAAAAAATTAACTGAGGATGAAATTCTTAAAAAGCTTGATACAAATGATACAAGCGTTATTGATAAAAGCGTTATTGATGGAGTTCGCTTCACTGGCAACACTCCAGATATTATGAAGGTTGCCACTTATGAATCCTTGGTTACCTTATATAATATATTCCATAATGGTAAAACCACTCCATTAACTTCAAGCGTGGATGGATACAAGAGTGTTTATGTTGACCAGGCTGCAGGAACTGCTTTCGTCCCACTAGGTGTTTTTGCTAAAGGTGGCTCAGCATTTTCTATGGAATTTATCAACGTGAACGGTTCATGGAAGTTAGCGCCATACAGTCTCATCGATGAGATTAAATTGTCCTCAACTTTGAGCTCCGTTAATTCATCCTCCACCCCTTCCTCAACAACAAAGGCTAAGTAATTTTAAAAGTGCTTAAAATTGAATTCTAAGACTACCCGCTATAGTTACGTAGTAATAATAACTATAGCGGGTGTTTTTCATGTTCTATAGCACACTTACTGTGAAAACCCTGTACTCGATACATACTACAGTGGCGCAGTTTTTAAGTTAATTTTCGTTACTCTAAAAAATATACACCGTTAAAATTTTATTATTTTTGGTATAATAATAGTAAAGAATAAAAAATTAAGGGGTAGTAAATGTCATTAAATCTCATCAAGGTTGAGCTATCAAATATACGCTCTCACCAATATGTAAAATTTGAGCCCGCAAAGGTTGGAATAACAGCGCTTAGCGGACCCAACGGCTCAGGAAAATCCACAATTGTAGACTCAATAGTATGGACTTTATACGGAACAAAACCTCATGGGGTAGGTAAAACAGCGGCGATAATAAAAGAGGGCACAGACATTTCAAAAAACAAAGTCTTCGCTAGGGTGGATATAAGGGTGGACAACACCGATATAAGAGTGGAGCGCCGAATAGTGAACAAAACAGGCTCTGTGGAGTGTGAAGTGTGGGAAAAACCCATCAGCCAGGAGGAGTTTACAGATAAAGATCAGAAAGCGGGGCCAAGCGTCTCCCACGCCGAGCCCTATATAAAGCAAAGATTAAAAATGGATGAGAAAGGATTTCTAGCAGCAATACTTGTGCAGCAGAAGCAGGTTGACCAGCTCATTTCAGCCACTCCAAAGGAAAGAGCTGAAGTGATTGAAAAATTAACTGGAATATCATCCATAACTGCAGGGCTCACCGAGGCTAGACAAAATTATAATAGCATGAAAAAAACTTTGGGGCACTTTCAAATCGATGAAGATGAATACGAAAAAATGCTGAAAGAAAAAGACTCGAAAGAGGATGGGTTAATCAAATATAAGAATAAACTCACACAAATAAAAGAAAAAATGGATAAGAACACAAGCCAGTATAAAAAAATAGCACAACAAATAAAAGTATACGATGATAATGCTGAAACATTCAAAAGTAATAGTGAAAGAAAAATTATACTATCCACAAAACTTGAGTCCATCGAAAGGGATTTAGAGAAAAGCAATAGGCTGAAAAAATTTAAAAAAGCGCAAATTGACTCGCTAGAGGTGAATAGTGATTATCATGCAATTGAAAGAAAAATTACACAATTGAGAAGCAAATTAATGGTGACGGGAGTGGAGATAAACAAATGTTCTGAACGCATCAAAAATCTTAACGGAAGTATCGAGAGAAACACCTCCATACTTCAGGAGAAAAAATTTAGGAGTAAGAAGACAGTTGAAGATAACGCTCTAAAAAATTCGTCAGAGGGAGTACGCATTGAAGAACAAATCAATGACTTAAAAAATAGCAACATTATGAGTGAAACCTCCATAAGAAGCTTTAAAAATGCTATAAAAATCATTGATGAAAATTCTGGAGCTTGCCCCACATGCCTTCAGGAGGTTAAGGATAAGGATGAAGCGATAGAAAAACTTACTAATGATGTAAAAGACTATGAAGAAAGCATAAGAGCTAATTCCAATAAAATAAAGACGTTGAGTGAAGAACTACAAAAAATTAATGAAGAGGGCGAATCATTAAAAAAAGCAATTCAATTATTTGATGACAACAAAGTTAACGGTGAAGAGGTAAAAGACTTAGATATGCGATTAATAACTCTTAAAGCTGAAAAAATAACAGATGAAAAAGAGTTGAGTGCTCTTGAAAAGATTTTTGATGAGGCAAGACAATATAAAAACATAAAAGATGAGTATGATGAAATAGCTAGGGAGACTGTGAAGTTAAGTGATGATAAAGAATCCCTACAATCGGAGCTTAAAAAAGTTGAGGAAGCACTTTCACAAAGTAACTTTAACCTAAATGTTGATGTTAACTCTCTACGAGGTAAGATTAATGAACTTATGGAGGAAAGAGGAGAAATACAACAGAACTTTAATGAATATAGAGAGCTATATGTCACCACCGAGACTGAGCTAAAGTATTTGAAAAATAACATCACAAAGGCTGAAGGTGAAATTGAAAAATACTCGCAATTGCTCAAAAGTGTTGAGACGAGTGGGGCTACAGTTAGTGTTCTTGAAGAGTTCAGGGAGGAGCGTATAAATAATAGCGTTCCTGTTGTGAGTGCTTACGCTTCAGATCTTTTAAACAGGTTCACCAACGGTAAATTTACACAGCTCATACTTGATAAAAAATTCAACGCCACGGTTACTTTGTCCAACGGGGTCACCAGAGGTGTCGGACTCTTATCGGGAGGGGAGCTTAGCTCTGCTGCAATGAGTTTACGATTAGCAATAAGTTTACTTCTCAACAAAGGAAGCTCTAATAGCTTACTTGTTCTTGATGAGGTGCTTGTTTCTATGGATAGTGAGCGTTCAGAGCTAATTCTCAACACAATAAAAGATATATTCAATGGACAATTAGTTTTTATCTCTCATGGAGCAAACACTAATGAAATCGCTGATTATGTGGTTGAACTTTAAAAGGTGGCCTTTGAAAAAGCAAGTGATATTCACTTATCATTATGTTATGTCTAGGAAAGGAATATTATTGTGAGTGAATATCACGGCGAGATTTGGAATAAATTTTTTGAAAATCTAACAGACCCTAATGTAACTGAACTTCAAATGAACGGTCCAGACGCTATTTTTATTAAAAGAAATGGTAAAAGATCAAAAATTGATTTGTATGGAGTAAGTGAAGTAGAATATATGAGAGGTCTTAGGGAGCATATTGCAAACCTTATAGACAGTCCCTATGAATTTGATGAGGATGGGTACCTATATGAAGGCCCAATCACCTATAAAAATGTTGTTGGTAGAGCCACAATAATTCTGCCCCCCACCACTAGACACCCACAGCTCAACATAGCTAAAAAAAGTGTAACTTTAGCAACCGTTGATTCTATAGCGGCAATGGGAAGCATGAGTGAGGAGATGCTCACATTCCTCAAAACAATCATGAAGCTTAAAATGTCTATAGTGGTGAGCGGTTCAACAGGATCAGGTAAAACAACACTTTTAGAATCATTGACAAAGGTGATAAACTATGATGAGCGCATCGGAGTTGCTGAGGACACTCCAGAGCTTAAACTCATTCAGGACAATGTCGCATACCTTAACTCAGTTCCCTGGAAGCCGATGTTTGATCCTAATGATGTAGCCACCCTATCATGGGTGATCGCTCAATTCCAGAGACTTCGTGTAGATAGAATCATTGTTGGAGAGACTAGAGGAAAAGAGTTTAACGATTGGCTCACTGCAGCAAACTCGGGAATGGAGGGGTCTATGACCACAATTCACGCCAACAATCCCGTTAAATGCCTTGATAAAATGTCCAACTTTGCACTATTGGCTAGACCAGGGCAGTCACCCCGAAATGTAAACTATGACATCGCCTCCGCTGTGGACATCATAATACAGTTAAATATACTCCCAAACGGTAAGCATAAAGTTACTGAAATACTTGAAGTCACTGAAACTCTATCCAACAATGATGACGCTAGAATAACCACCAACTCTTTATACAAGTATGACTATGTTAATGATAACTTTGTGAAGGTGAATCAGCCGCAGGAGCCGATACGCAAAAAATTCCTCAATCATAACATTAATAGTAGAGAGCTGTTTCCGACACAGATCGGCGGAGTCATGGCGCCACACCAGGCTAACTTTGAGGGAGAACCTCAACAGCGGGAGGTCATTAGAAGTAATGGCTTACCCATTCCAGCTAAATATAGGAATTTGTGATGGCAAAAACAATACGTAAGAAGACGAATGACCGAATAACCATCGAGGCATTAAAATACTATGTTCCTATCTTTCAAAAGGGTGATAATGCTGAAATAATGTTGACCGAAGGGTTAAGTATTTATAACAAAGGTAAAATCCATCAACTTGAAACTTTGATGAAGCTTAAGAAACTTAGCGTGCAGGCTATAGCTGAATTATCCGGACCGTTAATAACTCGAGAGATAAATAAACTAATTACTGGAAGTCATCTTAAAGGTAGAGAGGACCTCTTCGACATTTTATATTATGCCGGCATTGATGGAATGCAAAGAGGCTTAAGAAAATTTGAGGTGGACAAAATAAACTCCTCAAGCACAAATTACCTTTTTCAATGGATAATAACATATGCTAAAAAAGAGTTAACGAGTCTTGAAGCACCATTCGGAATACCACCATCAAGATTCCAAAGGTATAAAAAAATAAGTGCTGTGCGAAAAAAATTAAGCGAGCAGCTTAAAAGGGATGCAACAAATGAAGAAATACTTGAATACTTTATAAGTGGAAAAGCTGACCTTAAAACTTTGAATGGTAGAGTTAACGATAAGGATAAGCCTTCACAGGCGAATCTTAATATGACTCTAGAAATAATTGAGGAGCAAGAGGACTTTGAAAAGCGCATGATGAATGTAGATCTTTTAGATCCGCTCGAAGATTATAGCAGTGAAATAAAAATGTCACGGGAAAGTCATGAAAGCTTTAGCGAAACAATTTTCGGAGTTTTTGTGCAAAGTTATAATATAACCGATAAAGCGGTTGTTGTAATGATGAGTGACCTGGCGCTCACAAGCTTCACCAATAAGCAATTAAAAATATTAGATGACCTCACCTCTAAAGAATATAGAGCTATATCATCACAATGGAAAAATTTAATTAAAGACAAGAATGGACCATTTTATAGCTTCCTAAAGAAAAATATGGATGAGGACTTTAAACAATTCAACATAAAAGCAACCATTGAAAGTATTGATAAACAAGATAAATTGATTAATAGCGAAAATTATCTTATTCTTTTCACAGATGAAACCATCAAGGAGAAATGATGCAGTCCAACAATCAAACAATTATAACAATCATACTTATGAGTATATTTGCGGTGATCTTTCTTACCGCCCTTATTTTATTTATTAGTAGCATTATTTCACGAAGAAAGGTTAATAAGATAGAGCTTCCAACACTTGAAGAAATCGCGCCTAGCACAAGTATAGAGAATAATTTTAAAGAGGTTGATAATTCTGATACCGAAGGTGGATTTTACTTTGAAGATGATATTCTTGAAAGTTCAGTGATTCCTTCAGCCAAGGATGTTGAGGACGGCGATATTCTATCGGGAGCTACACGAAGTGATTATAAACACAGTAAAAAGAAAAAATTCTCATTAAAAAACTGAAAAAACAGTTATTTTTTGACAGTTTTTAGATTTATTGATATAATTTAGTATTGTAATATAATTTATTTAGAGATATAGGAGATATATTATGATTAACAAAGCAGAATTTATCAAGGAGCTTGCTGAGCGTACTGGTAAGACCAAGGCTGATGCTGAGCGTTTCGTAAACGAGTATCAGAACATTGTTATGGAAAAAGTTATCGCTGGCGAAGAGGTTCGTCTTTCCAACTTCATGAGCTTCAAGCCTGTTGTTAGAGCGGCTCGCACGGCCCGTAACCCACAGACTGGAGCTTCAATGGAGATTCCAGAGACAAAGGCAGTTAAAGCTTCACCACTAAAGGGATTCCGTGACTCTGTAAAGGGAAGCTGAAACTCTTTTATTAGATATAAATCAAATATAGGATAATTATCTAATATATAAAGCAACATGAGCGGCCATAACATTTTATTGTTATGGCCGCTTTTCTTGTTAAAATTCTTTCTAAAGGGATTAGAAGGAGTATAAATGCGTAAGAAAAATAAAGATGCAATGTTCACAGTTGTCTTAACATTGCCCCGCGATTTTAAATACACAATCGAAGAGGTGATGGAGAATGAGTTCAAAAGCGCCTGCGATAAATGGAATTTGTCATTAAACAGCGACTACAAAAAGAATATTCTTCATAACTCACTAAAGCAATTGGAGTGTAAAGTGAGTAATTTCTCTAAAAATTCTTGGGACATCACCATGAACACACTTGAAGTATCTGTTATAACTGATGTTGAAGGGGAGGTTAAATATTTTTTGCCGACCGATAACCCCAAAAAAATCAGCTATAAAATATTCAAAACTCATGATGAATTTATATTGACTGATGAGCCCGATGATAAAAGTATTGATGTAAATGATTTCTATGATTACTACATTAATATTATTAAAAGTTGGGCAAGAACAGCAGTATTCTATGCTGTTGCTTCATATGTGTAAGGAGCATATCATGTATAAAAAAATGAAAAAGGACAAGACCACACAACCCTATGAGGTGGGAGTGTTCACAAAAAGAGATATAGTGCAAATGATCTCAGATGATTTACAAATTAACAAAGAAGTCGTTAATTCGGTAATTGATAGAATGACTGACATTGTGATAGAGCTAGTAGCAAACCATAATATGGTGAGAATAACCTCATTCATAACATTCGAGCCAAAAATTGTCTTTAGAAATAAAACTTTTAAGCGCATTGACGGTTTGAAATCAGTAAACGGAGCCCATGTTGAGCTACGAGTAAGGCCAAGTAAAGTTTTAAAAGAATTACATAAATTACAACAGCAAGTCTTCCACGACACCCCCTATGTTGTCACTAGAGACTCATGGCGTGGAGCAAGAAAATGGTGGCTACAACAGGTGGAGGCGGCAAAAGCAGAAAAGATAAACTCCATAAATAACAGTGAGGATACCAACCATTTAAAGGAAACATTTATTAAAAATAATAGTGATGATGACAATCCATTTTTAAGCGATGATGACGAGTGATTTTAATGATATTCTTTTATAAAGTTCACGATAAAAGTTTTATGATTGAGAGAGTATAATGAATGCAAGATTATCATATTCATCCATACCAGATGAAATTAAAAAGATAGCCAATGATTCTTTAGGATTAGGGGTCCTAAAGTCTTTGTTTAGCTACTCCAACACATACCATTTAATGATAAAGGTAAGTGATGGAGAGTTCATCGGCTTTGCACTATATCACTTTCAAAATAATAAAATGAAAAATGGTGAGAATTATGTTACTGGTGTGATTGACTGTGTATGCGTCTCCGCGCCCTATCGAAAAGAAGGTTTCGGAACACTACTTACTTTTGGTGTGCTTCGCAAAATGTCAGCGTATGGAGCTGATAGAGTGGAGCTAATGCTTAAGGTCCCAGATGCTATAGACCGTGATGGTGAGCCTGGAGTTCCGCTCATCGGAAGTGAAGAGCTATTAACCTGCTTAGGATTTAAAAGACTTAAAGTTTATGAGCAATACTTTAAACAAAAATCAATAAAGTATGCTTATGATTGTAAATTTTGTGGAAACAGACCTGATACTTGCAATGGAATATTATACTCCATCAATGAGTAATAACTAACAATTAACAGAGAGAAAGGAAAATCTTTAGAAAAGATTCATATAATACTTGGGAGTAAAATATTATGAATAAAGATAAGGCATATTATTTATCTAGTAATGATAATATTGCTAAAACTAAAAATAATCGGCTATTCGCTATAATAGCTAGTCTCTTCATGATCTTAACAATTATAGCCGCTCCAATAGCCTCAACAGTTATGAGCAATAATTACAGCACAGCTCACGCTGAGGATGATAAAGGTCATTTGGAGAAGGCTGCAAGCAATGATAACACTGGTACTGACTCAAAAGGTTTAGATATAGCGGTTAAAAAGACTACAAACACTGATTTTAGTGGGGACAAAAATCGTGATACCTTTAGATTCATAATTGATCGCGTAATGAACACAAGATATATGAATGATACACGAACAGGTGAAACTGGTGGAGATCATAAAAATGATCTCGATTGGATCTGTTCTCTTGAAGATAAACACAAAAATACTCCTCTATATCATAATTGTGATATTCCAAACATAGCAACAGACTTTTATCAAAAAGTAACTCAAGTATTATTTCCAATGGGCTTCAGTGAGGCCGGAATTGAAACTGCAAAAGTTCCATTTGGTTTTGGGGTCCCAAGCCAAATACCAGGTGGAGAGGTCCCGTTAACATATAAGAATGAAAGTATTAAATATTCAGCATTGGAAACATTTGGATACTCCATGCACTACTCAGGATACAATGGAGAATGGGATCACATTCAAGTTTACAATAGTATTAGAGCCTTATCAAATTTCGGCCTTATGGATGATATTAAACTTGGAATAAAAACTGCTGTGGGAAGCTATATAGCTGGTGCTGGAGCTGCTGCTAGCACAGCACTTGATAGCCTTTCGAAAGGTGACCCGATCGGTGCCGTAACAAAAGGATGGAGTGCTTTTTGGAGTGGAGCGGCCTCACACGCTGTGAACAAGATCATTGACACATCTGACCTTAACGTTAATAACAATTATGGTTGGTATCGTGTAGACTACGGTTCCACATTATACAATGCTAGAGAGTTAACTCAAGAGGAGCTTGGTGCTGCTATGGTTCAAGCTACTAAAAATCAATTTGGACAAAAAAAAGCAGAGGCAGCACATGCTGGAGATGATTTAAATAAGTATAAAGACGGTCCGCCTGCACCAAGACCAAAAATTAACGAATGTATTATAAACGGTAAACCCTTTCAGGGAAAGCAAGGCTCTAAAAATTACGGTGGTGTGAGCAAAGCAGAGTGTGATGCTGAAGCTAAATCATCTAGTTCAGAAGATACTGAAAAATTTACACAAAGACCGCAAAATATTTCTGAATGGAAGTCCGAGCAGGCTGGACCATTAGCCCTCAATACTCAATACTCTCTAGGGTGTAAGGTTCCTACCAAAGATTCAGAGATGCAAGCATTTACCGATTGCTGGAAGAAGGCAGTACCTGGAGCTATTACAAAAGCAAAGGGTGACGCTCAAGCAGAACTTAATAACACTGCAGTTAATTCTATCTTTGATGATATAATGGGATTCTTTAAAACAAACCCACGTAACAATTATAATGCTCCATTTAATCGCTTTGTATGCACCAATAAAGATGGAACTGATATGAAAGCTAGTGGCAAAGATGAAAAGTTTGCTGTTAACTCAGCTTCAAAAAGTAGTCAAGTGTTTCTATATTCAGTCAAGGGAGAGCTTAATCCAGCATGTTCACAAGTTCGTCCTCCCATTCAAAACGGACTATTCGGTAACGGTTATGGCGCTGGAGATGACAACATCATCAAATTCAATAACCCCGATAAGGGAAAAAGCGTTCCCTTCGACGGAAGACGACAATTGTTTGTTGGTATAGGTTTTCTCAACATTATAACAACAGGTTGTGACACCATAGCTAATGAGCTCATCAATATAACGTCAATGACCACACGAGTTTCCAACACCGCTCTTGACTTCTCATTCTCTCCAATTCTTGGGCATTTAGATTTGGAAAAGCACTTTGTTGAATGGATAAATGCTTTTAGAGATAGTGTTTACTTTGGACTTGTAGGATTAGTTTTCGGTATATCTGCGGTAACTGCTTTCGGTAGAGCCATTAAAAATACTAATCCAATGCAGGGCTTGAAAGATGCTGCGATAATGGTTGGAGTATTTTTCTTCGGCGTAATATTACTTTATAGTCCAAAACTTATATTCGGTGCTGTTGACACTATACCTAGTATGGCCGAAACAACAATCGCTGGAACAATATTCCAGGCGAGTAGTCCAGAGGGCGACCAAACATGTACAACTACTGGAAGTATTCCAGCAAGCAAGGATGAAAAGCAGAGTGATAGTTTAAGTGGCAGTGCTCTTGACTTTTCCCCAAGAGATTCAGTTAGAACTATGGAGTGTGAGGTGTGGCGTTCATTTGCGCTCAACCCTTATATTTATGGACAATGGGGAACAGGTTATGCTAACCTTGATACAAAAGCTTTTAAGAATACTAATTCAGCACTTGTTGGCAATGCTGAAGTTAATCTTGGTGGAGGCAGAAAGGTTAACAACTGGGGATTATATCAATTATCATTGTTAACATCTGGTACAAGCTCATATGATGCTAACATTAATGGCGATGCCTCACAGGTTATCCCACGCGATCTTTACCGAATTGTTGATGCTCAAGCCGGCCCCGACAATAACGCTGGAGTTTACAACAAACACTTCAAGGATTGGAGTGGAACTGGAACGGCTGGAGTTAAGAGGGTTCTTATAACACTCTATGGAAATATTGTCTCAGTTTTTGGAATGATTACAATAGTTTCATACTCTCTCGTAAAAATAGAGTTAACTCTAATGAGCTTTGTAATGCTTCTATTAATTCCAATTATGCTACTTATAGGAATTCACCCAACAGCAGGTAGAGTTCAATTGAAGAAGTATTTTGGAACAATCATTGGTTTAATGGTTCAAAGAATTGCGCTGGTGGCTCTTCTAGCAATAATGATAAAGCTAATTTCAGGTGCAGGACAAAGCAGCGATAATTACTTTATGGCGGGAACTGCAATTTTGGCATTATGCTTATTGTTCTTCACACAACGTAAGAAATTACTAGAAATGTTCACCTCTCCAATTGATAGTAAATTCGGTGGCTCCATGATTGATTCCAATGCTAGCCTTTACAGTCATGCTAAAAAGACTATGCCTAAGAGTATGCAGAATAGAATGGATTCGAATAGAGGTAAAACTAAGGGGATGCTTGCTGGTGCTGCTGCAGGTTACTCAGTTAATGGAGTCGAGGGTATAGGTAAAAGTCTTGACCGTGCTAGAGACGCTGAAGAGCGTAGATCAATGAGAAGGTCAACTAGACGAGGTCTTGGACTTAATTACCAGATTGAAAAATCTAAAGATGCTGGTATAAAAGCAGCTAAAAAGCAACATGCGGGTAGTGATCTGCAAACTGAATTAAATCATAATGTTAATGATAAGATAGCAGATAATCTTATTGATGAAAGAGTTGAAACTTTAAAGGCGGAAGAGGAGGCCGAAAAGAATTCCGAAAATGTTGAAACACCTGTTGCGGAGCCTGAGGTAACTGAAAGCGCGAATAGCACTGAAGAGACTGAAAATGATAATGAAGATACTCAAAACTCCGATGATGGTGAAAAATCTGAGGTGAATCAGGATATTATAACTAATTCTGAAGTTAGAAGTGTTGATGATCTAAAGTCGAATCAAAATAAAAACTCTCATGTAGATGTTAAAACTGATAAAGATAACATTGACGAGGTGTCTGAGGGTACTTTAGATAATGACAATACTTCAACTACTCCCCCATTGTCTTCAGTTAGACCCAGATCAAAGAGTGGCAAAACCAAGGATGACTATAAAGAGGAAATGCTGCGTCAAAAGGCTAAAACTCAACTTAAAAAAGAAGGCGTTCTCAAGGATGATGTTCAGGGAGCACTATCCGACGATCTAAAGCTGCAAGTTAACCTTGATGATAGAAAAACTCTTAGAATTGTATCTAAAATTGAAGGCCTAGAAAATGATATAGCTGCCTTAACTCGAAAGCGAAATGCAACTGAAAGAGCTAAGCATGAAGACGGTCTTTACTCGAATAATAGAAGTAAAACTAAAGATTCTAATGGTGAAGTGATTGTTGAGGTAAATACTGATGACATCACTACAAAGGACATGCTTAGAGAACAAGATAGTCATCAAAAGGCTTTGAGTAAATATGATAAGGAATTGGCTAGTCTAAGGCGTGATAGAGAGAAAGCTGTACAGGAATTAGTTGACCGAACACAGCATTTGAAAGATATCGATGAGGATGCTAATGATCCGAATAAGCGTTTTGAGGGAGTCTCCGATAGAGAAATTCGTAAGGAGAGTCTAAAGGATATGCGTAGAGAGCTTGGTGAAGCCTTCAGAATTGTCTTACCGATCTATGGAGATGACGATATTAATAAAGGAAAAATTAGTGCACCTTTTAACCCTGAGGATGATGGACGATGAAATCTAATTATATAAATAAACGAACCCCCGGGGTGGCGAATACTAGTGGTAGACGAAAAACTATCATTAGCGGAGTCATAACTCTTATGCTTAGCCTAACAATGATCTTCACAATTTTTGCTGGTGTTTTAACAAATACTGCACATGCTGATGATGATAAAAAAGGGTTTGACCCGGTTCGCTTTGTCATGTGTTATTTTGGTGATACATCAATGGCGGGAAAAGCATATCAATTTGCAACGACAGACGATGTTCCTTTCAAACTACGCTCAAAAAGTTCTGTTGGCGCCGTTCAAAGTGATGTAGTAGGCGGATTAAATGGACTTTTAGCGATTTCCGGGCATGATTTTAAAAAAATCAATGAAGACGTTTTAGGAAGACCGCTAACGGGCTATAAAAGCTCTGAAGATTCAGACTCAACAGCAACTGATGATTCTTCCACTACAACTGACAGTAAAGATAAAGACACCACTAAAGATAAAGATGGTAAGAAAGAATATAAATTTAATAGTGGCCCACAGGTTAGCTTTTATGACCGATTTGGACTGGCTGGCTTAAATTATACCGCTTACCTAGGTGAATGGAAATACGTTAAAGTAAAAGCCTGTGATCCAGATGCTAAAGCACAAGATCCAAAAGCTGGGCTTTATTATGATGAAAGATTAGTTCCCCAAACCACTTGGGATAACATTCCCAACACTAAAGATATTAGAACTGCACAGCTTAAAAGGGGAGTTCTTGCTCAAGAAATAATGGGAACATTGACTGTTCTTAGTAACATGGTCTTCACCATAACTAAAACTATTGTAGCAGTAACTATAGCCTTGATCGGTTTTGCCTTCTCAGATATTGTGCATTTATTGGGAATTGATAAAGTTATACTTGGCGGGGGTAAAGAAGGCCAAGGACTATTCGGGCAGCTCTATAAAGGTTTATTCCAGCCGCTAATAGGTTTAGTTTTTATTCTAACAGCAATAAACATAGGGTATATGGCATTGTTCAAGAAGAAAGTCCGCGAGGCCTTTGTCGTTCTAGGGCGATCACTATTCTTATTCCTTGTTGCTATAATTGTAGCTGCAAAGCCTGAATTAGTTCTAAAAGTTCCCAACAGTATAGCAATTTTTGGACAATCAATGGTGGTTTCATCACTTGGAACTTCACTATCAGGAGGAAATGGTCTTTGTGCGACTGATGTAGGTGGAACTGGTAAAACTGTTAAAATTGGTGGTGGCGCTAGCGGTGAAACAACAAAAGAAAAGCAAGACTTTATAGCAAAGGCCTCTATGGATATTAACTCTAATATTGGTTGTTCATTATGGCAGCAATTACTTTTGAAGCCATGGGCTGATGGACAATTTGGTAGAGATTGGAATGGAGTTTGGGCTAAGGATAAAGCTCCAAGTTGGGCCTCAAAGGATGCTGGAACTTATGGAATTCTTGAAATTCCAAAATCAGATTCAAGTGAAAAATCAAATAAACTTGTTGGCAATGCGCAGGTTCCAATTGGTGGAGGAAAGTTCATCAACAACTGGGCCTTGTTCCAAATAAGCACACAGACAAATGCACATTCGCCTTTAAACCATGATGGTGATGCTCCAAAGGTCACGGCTAATATAGCCAATGATTGGTGGCGAATTGTTGATGTAACTTCAGGATATGGAGAGGTTGAACATAAATATAAGGATGATGACCTTAAAGGTGATGGAAAAGGTGAAACCACAAGTATTAGTGTTGCTGACCCTACTGCTAAACCAGTTCCAGATGTATGGAATGTATGGGTGGGTGCTTCAGGTGGACGACGATTACTAAATTCGGCAATTTCAATTCCCATAGCTGCGGTTGCAGTTATAGGGCCAGCTTTTTTTGCTGGATTAGCCGCAATTTACGCAATCGGAACCGCAATATTACTTATATTTGCACCAATAATGTTACTTTTGGGTTGTTGGGGAAATCGTGGTTGGGAAATATGTCAATCATGGCTCAACATGCTACTTCAAAACATTGCAAGAAGAATACTCGCAGGTCTTCTACTCGTGTTGAGCATTATGTTCACCACAACAGCTCTTAATATTATTGAGCAAGGCTCTTGGGCTACTGGAGTTATTTTAATGGTTGTTCTAAGTTACGCATTAATTAAGAACCGAAACAAAGTATTTAACGCTGTTTCATCTCTTAGCATCGGTGGTGGAAATTCAATGTTCACACAAACCACCAATAAAATTAATAGTAAAATTAAGCGTAATAGTAAAAGTGCTGGAAAGCTCTCACTTAATATGGCTGTTGGTGGCGTTTACTCAAAAGCCTACGGTGGAACTTTTAAAGCCGGAGCTATCGAAGGAAGTAAAGGCGAACTTAGAAGTATAGCCTATCGCCACCCAACATTGCGTAAAGCTATGGATGAGTACAAAGTATCAAAAATTAATAAAGAGGGATTGGATCCAAATGATGTTGAAAGACTTTGCTTTGAAGGTGGTGAGGTTCTTAGCGAAGGGGAGCCAGTATACATGACCAGTGATGGGCATTTCCTTTGTGAAGAATGTGCAGAAAGGGGAGATTACAAAGATGCTCAAGAGGTAAATGTACGATGGGAAAAAAGTGATGAGAATGTGACAAAGGCATATGAAGCTCAAGTCGCTGGAAATAAAGCTAAAAAGACTCGAATAGTAACTAGAGCAAAAGCTGACCATAATCGTGCTGATAAACTTGAAAAAATTAAAGCTGGTGAAGTGGTCGGACAGGACGCTTATAAAGTTATCGGTGAAGTATCATCTGATGTGAGCAAGGCGATACGGGAGCACCAGGAGTTAGTTGAAAAAGATAAAATAGAGAATCCTAATATAGATGATCGTATTGAGTATGCTATGGAAATACCTGAGGAGCTTAAACCTTATCTAAACTCTTACACTATAGAAAAGGCTTGGAATGATGAAGCTTATGAATATATTAAGGAGGCTTATACCTTGGCTTGGATTCACTGGGCTATTGATGAGTTTAGCTTACAATATGGTGATACTCTTGACGAAGTCGCAGCGGCGATTAGAAGCTATCAAGAGCAATTCATAGTTGATGATGAAGCTAATAGTAATGATCCTAGGGAGACTGCTGATGATGATGAAGCCAATGGCGAAACTGATGATGAAAAGAAAGACCCTAGAGAAACTGCATAATAGTATTTAAGGGATTTAAAGTTTAACATAACCACTTTGGGCGGGATATATCCCGCCCAAAGTAATATTAAGATATCTTCAATAAAAAAGAATTTTAATAGGGAGACTGTTTACCCAAAATTTCATCAATCTCATCATCATCAATGAGACAGTCAACATCTTCAGGCTCGAACACTTTCTCTCTATAATAAGCCTTAATAGCGGTCTTATACATATCCCTAACCTTATCAAAATCCTGCTTCCTCCAAGCTAAATTAAGCGCAGGCTCATCAATATAAGCGGAAAACTCTTTAGGAGTCTCAGGAATATACTCATCCCTTCTGAGCCCCGTTGACCTATATCCCTCATAATTTTCTATTGCATATTTAATGTTATAAAGATCTCCCTTAAAAGCATTGACATTATCAGTCAAT
>JAOYMY020149273.1:0-20691 GCA_025802475.2 Pernis celebensis
GCGCTGGAATATCTGGCGACGGAGAACGAGCGGCTGAAAGAACTGATGGCAAAGCGCGCCCGTGAGCACCAGCAGGATGACGCCACGTTTGCCGCCTTGCGCGATGAGGTCAACGGCCTGACCGGGAGCCTGGATCGCGCGGAATCCGTCCTGCAAAACCTGATGTCATACCTGTCGGTAAACGGGTGCAGAACAGAGATTGACCCGGAAAACGCAGAACTTCGCATCCTGGATGGCATCAACATGCTGGTACGTCCGGCGGCGGAACGGGCAGAACGGGCTGAGGCTGCGCTGAAAGAGGCGCGGGATGTGATAACCGAACTGGCTGACGACCTGTCGATTGAACTGGACATGCGCTACCAGTCGCGCAGCCATTATCCGTCAGAACTGCGCAAGTACGAAAACGAAATGCAGCCGGTCTATCGTGCCCGCGCCCTGCTGCAATCCACTGGAGACAAGAAATGACCACCGAGAAAATCGAAGAAAACCTGCGCGCCATATACCGCGTGATCCCCGTCCAGCCGTTGCAGGTTGAGCCGCTGCGCGAAGTCGTGCGTGACATCATGAAGCGGTCGTATATCCAGGGCAGCAACGACCACCACGCCGCTACTGTGGCGGCACAGACGGCAATAGCCAGCACCAGCATGGGACGCGAACAGGCCCTCGACCTGCTGGTGCTGCTGTCGGCGCTGGAGTCTGCGTTTATGGCCAGCAATGCAACGATTCCGGATTACCTGCTGGAGCGCATCGGCGACTCGGTGGAGATGCTGCGAGGGGAGGTGCTGACATGACCGACCAATACACCGCCATGCTGTGGGACATGCGCAGCAAGGAGGGATTCCATGCGTTCGGCGTGAGCAAGGTGCAGCGCATGTTTGGCATCAACTACAACCAGGCGCGCACATGGATTGACTGGCTGATTGAAAACGGACACGCCGAGCCGTTTGACGACAGGCCGTGGGAGGTGAGGCTGATATGAATATCAAAGATGCAGTTGTAACGTGGGTTGTTGGCGGAGATGTTCAGGTTTTTCGCAGATCACTGAATATGCCTCTTCTTGGAAGATGGTCGTACTACTCGGGTTACAACTCTGACCGAGACGCATTGATTGTTCTTTTTGCAGACTTTGTAGCAATAACCGTCCGTGATGGTTGTAGTCCGTTAGTGGCTCACAAAGCACTTATGAACATTGACGAATACAGCGACTGCATGGCGATCGACGTATGACCCCCACCCAACGCCGCGCCATGCACTCTCCCGCCGTTGTCGGGGCGTGGGAGTGGATCGACACCTACTGCCCGCACTACGCCACGCAGGGACGCGACTGGCAGACGACGGATAACATGAGCGCCGCCAGCCGCGTCATGGCAAAGCGGCACCTGGAAACACTGCGCGAGGCCGGACTGATCGAGATTGAATCAGCGCCGCCGCGCGGGAACTTTGTCAAGAAACCGCTTTAACGCCACGCCTACTCCCTGCAATCCCTGTCCTCCGGATGGCGCTGACAATACTCAAGCCAGCCATCCGGCCCCATGATCACGTCACCCAGCACCGGGCGCACCGTTCCGCACCCAGCCAGCATCAGGACCAGCCACGCAACTCCCGCCACTCGCCACCGCATAGCATCGCCTCCCACTCATAATTCAGCATCATCGGCGATACCGGGCGCTCTTGCGTGTTGTCGAGGATAAACGCGCCGTCATCGGTATCGACATACAGCACGACATGGCCGACTCCGCCGGGCTGCCTGCACGTCACCAGCGCCATTCGATCCGGCGGCCATCCCGCCGCCAGCAGTTGCGCCCGCTTGGCCAGTGCGTAATCCTCGCAATCGCCACGGCCGGAAGCGGTCTCCCAATGCTCAGGGATTCCGTATTGCAACGAGTCGGAAACGTAGTCAGTAGCCGAATTGACAGCGCGGTGGCTCTGCGCCGCCAGCTCAAACGAGCACGGATGGTTCATGCTTCATTCTCCGAAACCCTGCCGTCGCTATCAATAACAGGCAGCACAAAGCGACCCGCTGACGGATACGCAGAAGGCCAGCGATACCCGGCCACGCGATTGAGCGCAAACGGACGGATGCTCACGGCATCGCCCTGATTCCCGCCCAATACCATCAGGTTTCCGTTCCGATCCTTGCCGACAACGAAGCCGACATGACCGCCACCCTCGCGGCTGAACACGACAACGCAGCCATAGGCCGGGCGAGGCAGGGCGACAGGCAGCGCCAGCCACGACATGGCGCGATACCACTCCTTTGGCGGTGTCAGCCCGGAATCAGCAAGACACATTGCCGCGAACGTCCCACACCACGGCGTAGCGTCATCCGACCACCATGCCTTTAGCCTTGTCAGCCATCCGGCGATGACGCTGTTTGTCTTGGAGCCTGGAACTTCGCGCAGACCAATGTGCTTTCTCGCCTGAGCGATCCATGGTAGTTCATTCTGGATTGGCGGATTCCTCATCTACAATCTCCCGCGCCTTTGCCTTGCACTCCGACTCAAGCACAAGGTCGCCGTCCGCGTCGAACGGAGTCTCACCGTCCCACAACACGACATTGACGGCATATCCATCCGCATCAACAACTACATATCGCTGCATGATCAAAACTCCAGAACCAATGCCCAGCCATCGCCGCCAACGCCACCAGCACCTGTTGCGTCTTTGCTGCGGCAACCCGCGCCACCACCGCCGCCTGAACCACGACCACCTGCACCACCTGCACCACCATCACCACCTGAGCCACCGCCACCAGAGCCTCCGCCCTGCCCGAACAGTCCACCAGCAGCAGGGGCAGCACCATCAGTGCCTGCTTCCCCGGTTATACCTCCATAACCAAGAGCAGCACCAGAGGTTTCATTAAATCTTGCACCCCCTTCCGCTCCGTGAGTTTCAGAGTTATCGAAAGTTACACCGCCAGCACCAGCACCACCGACACCACCATCAACTGCATACACACCATCAAGCCCTCCGAGAGAGAAGCCCCCACTACCACCACTTCCGCAGCCAACAGAATTAACCCCTGTCGCATATGTACCATTACCGCCCCCGCCAGCACCGTAGACGCCTGATGTGGAAGCTGTACTCCCTTTTGATCTTTGGCTACCACCGGCACCTCCGATAGAGGCCGCAGCAGAGCCTTTACCCCCGCCCCCACCTCCACCACCGTAGGCTGTGGCGATTGCGCCGAACGTAGTGTCACCGCCCTGTCCTCCATTGTTTCCGTTCGCGGCACCTGCATTTGTGACGCTCGCCCCAGCCGTGCCACCCGCTGCAATCCCTACCGGCACAACGCCTGTAGGATACGCTGCCAGAACCTCGGCGCGTGTTAGCACAAGCTCCCGCTTACCAGCACCACCGCCGCCTGCACCACCCGTGCAGGCTACGCCAGCCCCAGACGTGCCACCAGACCCGCCGCCGCCGCCACCACCAATGAGCAGGATGTGCAGCGATTTAGTAGCAGCACCCAGTGTGAAGTTCCCGGAGCCTGTGAACTCGGTGGATTCGGTGGATTTTGAAGAGCCGCCACCGCTTGTCATCATCTCCATGTCAGCCACCCCACCCGGTAATCACCGCTCCATAGGTGCCGTTTACGCTGGTCGGATCAAGACGCCATTCCGCGACCTTTCCAGGGATTTCGGTGATTGTCTCAAGCGCCGCGATGTTGATGACAACCGCCGATCCGTTGCGGGTCAGATTCTCGAATGTTGATTGCCCAAATGGCTTGACCTTGACGGCCACCGTGCCGGAAGTTGCCGTGCCGGGAACGATGGCGATTTGATGGCGGGTGCAGGCAAGAGCCTGATAGCCCGCAGTTGTGGAGACAAGGGAAATGGTTTGATTTCCATCGCCCTGTACTTTTCCGGAAATTCTCGTGTCGTATTGCGCGCCCATGTCTGCGACCTCGTTTAACGTGGTCACAGACTAAACGCTGGGCGCTGAGTCCATGCTATGCCGTCACTGCCCCTTGCGCTTGTCCTGATTCCCTGCCGCAGCCCTGCCCGCCGACCGCTTGTATAGATCGACAAATCCGGGGCGATTATTTGCCTTCTCCAGCAAATCTGCCGCCAATTTGGGATCGGTCAGCGCCTCAGCGCGCAGCTCATCGCGTTTGCGCCCTCCGATGGACTGATTGATGGCAGACATGATCCGCGTCAGCAGGGGTGAGGTTACGGCGTCTCCAGCCACTTTCTTGAGGGCCTCCGCCTTCGGCGTGGTGTCGGAGCCTCTGGCCGGATTTGCCGTATCCCTCAGCAAGTCACGTTTGGCATCCTTCGCCACCCTGTCCCAGCTGCTCAGGGTTTCGCTGCCAAACAAGGACTGGAGCAAACGCCGGTTTGCAGGGGACTCGATGAACCTGACGCGCTCCGCATCGTTTTTCATCCCGGCGATATGGTCGCGAATGGCGGCATCCACGCCGCGCCGGAAGGCCGGGTCACGGCGCGAAAGCTGGAGAATGAAGCGCCCGTCAACAAGACGGCTTCCAGACTTGAGGAATGCGGCGAAGGCTTTTTCCGGATCGGCGTCGCGAAGGAAAAACCGTGCGCCAGTCTCTTTGGTCACAGCAGTTTCACCAGCTTTCGCACGCTCTCCGGCAGACTTGACCTTGGCGTCCGCCGCCTTCTCTGCCGCCTTGATCTCCATATCAAACCGCGCGGCAAGGTCCTCCGCGCTTTTCGAGCGATCCACCGCCGACAACAGCTTGCGCTGAAGATCAGGGTATTGCGACAGCACATCGGTATTGTCGCGAACGAACTTCGCCGATGCGTCGCGCCAGCCCGCCTTCAGGCCGCCGTCCGGCTTGTGGATGGAATTTCGCCATTGCGTCGCAAGCCAGTCCTGCGCCGTCTTGGCCACGCCGGGTTCCGATCCGATGGCGCGCTGGAAGCTGCTGAATGCCTCACTGCCGCCCTGAAGCATTTTGGCGGGAATGTCCTTGTCCTTGGTCTTTCTGTTGCCGTCGTAACCCTTTCGCATCCCCTTCATCACTCCGTCCTTGTATCTGGAGGCATAATCCCGGTAACCGGCGACAGCCTGCTTATAGGCGTCTGCCGTTTCCGCAGGGATCGCCCCGCTCTCTACCCCCATGTCGAACGACTTGCGCACGGCGTCCTTAAGCAAGCCAAGAATCCGATATTCGTTTGTTCCCGGCGTTGCCGATCGCTGAAGATCGCCGATTTCCCTATCGACAACGCGAGCCTGGTTATAGCTCAGCCTGAACTTGTCGCTCCCGGCCACCGGGCGAAGATTCTCATCAAAGAGCAGATAGCTGTTTTCGTTCTTCGGGTCATATCCTGCCAGCATTTCGTTGTAGTGGTCGATTGCCGCCTGGTGCTCATGCCCAGCCGGCGCATAGACGCGGCGCCCTTGCATCTGCTCACCAAGCGCATCAAGAAGGGCGTTTTGGCTGTAGCCCTCGTCCGGATAGGCAACCGGATACCCATCCTGATGCAGCAGCTCCGCCATGCGATCAAGCGGATGCCCGTCATTTGTAAAAACAGGCTTTCCAAACGCCGCCCTGGTATTGATCTCCTGCGGATCAATCCCGTTGCGCAGGGCATCCTCTCGCGAGATTCCGCCGTACTTGGAGATGGCTGTCGCCAGGTCATCGACAGTGGTATCGATGCCGTTCCGGCGCATCTTGACCGCATCCGGCTTGTCCGGACCATCCTCCAGAGCGCCAACCTTCCGCTCGGCGTTGTCGGCAACAGCCTTGTCGATAAGCCTTAGCGCGCGACGAATCGGGGCTGACGCCTCGCTACTCAGTCCGGCATACCCTTCCTCGATGATGCTGTTGATGGTATCCATCGGAACAGGCAGGTCATGGATTTCGTTGAATGGATCAATCTGAAACTCGGATCCCGCTGCCGCGCGCTCGCGTGAATCAGCGGCATCAAACGCTGAGCCCATTGCCGACCCGGCGTCCTCGCTGGAAATCGGACCTCCAACATCCGCCCTTGCTGCCTCTGACGCGGCGGTCTCTGCCGCCTTGACCGGCTCTCGCGCCGCAATTGCGGCATCACGCTCTGCAATTGCAGCACTCTCGCGACCCTGCCGCGTCTCATCAATAAGCGCCAGTTGCCGCCGCACTTCGCGCTCAACCGCTCGCTGCACGGTGTCCGCGCCGCCGCCGACAGGAATGGGATTCATCCGCTCCATTTCCGCCTGCCGCGCTTCGGCGTTGGATTTGTACCGGCGAACCAGAGCATTGCTCTCCGGCGTTGGCGACTGCGTCAGCGCGCGCTCTATGCCGATCAGGCGGTTGTCGCCGTGCTGGGCCATGACCTGCCCGGTAGTTGGCCCAACCGTCGCGCCCGCACCAGACTCCGGAGACACCGGGAAGACGGGGCCTTCAGCCTCGCGCAACAGCCCGACCGCCGATTCCGGCGCATCGATGTTCTGTCGCAGCAACTCACCCACGTTGCGCTCGCGGCCTCCCTTGGTGACGATGATACTGGGCGAGGTAGCAACGCTGCGGGCAGCAGCGGACGCCGCCGGGATGATGCCCATGCTGGCAATGGACCCCAGCACCGGGGATTCAGTGGCCTCGTTGACAAGACCGCCAGCCCATCCGGTTCCGGCTCCGGACAAAACAGCATTGCGCAGGGTATTGGCCTCGGCGGGAATGCCTATCGGCAGCACGGTAGCCGGGACGCGGGCCTTGTTCATCAGTCCGCGCACCAGCCCCGGAAGGCCCGATCCCGGAGACATTGCCGCGCCGCCGGCCGCGCCCTGGATCGTCCAGTCCATAATCCGCTCGCCCGGAGTTTCCGGTTGCGCCAGCCCGGTTCCGGTGACGGCGCGCATGACCGCATCGATGCCGCTGGTGACCGGATAGGCCGGGATGGAGGAAATGCCGGGGATAGGGTTGTCCGGAGTATCAGTCAGGCCAATGCTATCCAGCGCCCCGACGAGGCCGGTAGCGCCATCGCCGACACCGAGATAATCGCGCAGCATGTCCGCCACCAGCATCGACGATCCGCCAGCCGCCGCCTTGCCGAGATTGATGGCATTGCGCGGCGTCTGGACTACGGAATCAGGAATGCCGGCAACGCCACGCACGGCGGATGACGCAGCCAGCGCCGCATCGCGCCGCCAGTTCCACGGCTTGGGCTGGTTGACCGGGATGCGGTCATCCCGAGTCTGACGCGCACCGCGTTTTGTCTGTGCAAACGGATCTTCATCCAGCATCCGAGAGAATTCGCCGCTCATTTGATTAGCCCCCGCTGACGCGCAATGGCGTCCATCTTGTGTACAAGCCCCGCATCGCCACGCGCAACGGCCGCGCGCCTGGCAAGCTCATAATCCTGTTTGGCTGCATTCATTTCGCTGATCGACGTATACGGCCTATCCTGCGCCTTGCTCTGGCCGCCGCCTCCCGGCGTCGGCATGTCGAGCCTGTACGCATCAAGCTCCCGCCCTGCCCTTTCGGCCGATGAGCGGTATATGGCCAGCGCCTGCCTTGCCGCAGCAATCTTCTGGTCCGTGGTCGCCTCCGGATTTGAAAGGATACCCATCTGGCCTGCCAGCATGGCCTGCTCAGCATCCGTGACTGCCCCTGGAGGCTTTTCGGCCAACGCGCGGAGGCGCCCCTCAATCGGCACAAGCTGCGCCATGGCCGCCTGCTTTTCCGCATCTCCAGCACCAAATCTTCCGGCAAACGACTGATAGCCGCTGGTTGCCCAGTTCGAAGGGGCATTCGGCAGTATCGCAATATACTGCTCCAGCGCATCAATGGCGCCGGGGGAAGACCCGAGCATTTCCTGCAATGCCAAAACTCGCGCCTTCTTCGCCGCCTGCGTCACCGGATCAATGCGGCCCTGCACCGGCGCACCACCTGCCGTAACAACCGGCGTCGCAGTTAGCCCCGACTTGTCCACAATCAGCATGTTGCCGTTCGCATCATAGCCGATGACCGGCGCAGGCTCTGGAGCTGGCCGGTTGTTGCGATTGATTTCGGAGAGCGCGCTGTCGGCGAACAACTGGGCCAGTGGCTGGCTGGCAACGTAGGCCTTACCTGCGCCAGCATCCATTGCGTAGCCAGTCGTGCCGATTGGTGAAAACAGATCGCCCTTTTGCGCGGCCTGAGATGCGTTAAGGCCAAGACGGAATACCGGATCGCTCTGCGCCTTTACCGCGTCACCCCTGTCCCAAAGCTTCATTTGCCCGCCCATGACGTTCTCGGCGGTGGCGTTGTCAGGAAGCCCATACAGGTTCGACAACAGCGCCGCCGTCTGTGACACGGCGTCATTGCTGTTAAGCCCCTCCGCCATCTGTCTTGCCCGCTCGGGGTCCTGGTAGAACTGCCGCTGTTCCAGCATCCGGTCAAGCTTGCCCTGGTCAACCTGCGCCGACGCGCTGTTCCTGCCGATCTCGCTTTCTACCTGCATTCGCTTGTAGGCGGCGTCCTCTCCGGATTGCGCTCCGGCTTTCCCGCCATAGTAGGACTGCATCAGGCCGGACAGCGCCGAATTCAGGGATTGCGTGTAATTCATGTTGTCACCCGTACATTCTGAACATGCTGGACGCCTGCGGCGATACCTGCGGAACGCGCGACATGGCCGCCACGCCGGATGGCTTCGGCGCGAACATGCCTGCACCGGCCCCTGTCGTTCCAGCCAGCATCGCCAGATTCCCGATCAGCGCCGCCGTGTCTCCCTTGTGCGATGCGCGCTCCATGTTGTACTGCGTGCGCTGCTGGGCATCACGCATCTGCTGACCAATGCCCTGAATATCGCTGGCATCGCCCATCAGCCGCAGATTGCGAGATTGCATCATGTCGCCCTGCGCGCCAGCACGCCCCATCAATGAGGCCAGCTTGGCTGCCGCCTCCATCTGGTTTGCAGATGCGGCCGCCTTCGCCCGGATGTAGTCCGCCGACTGCCCGCCTGGCGCTGACGTTGCAGGAGCGGCCGCCGATGCATCCGACAGCATACGCCCCAGCGCGCTTTCGCGGGCATCACCGGCGTCGGCGTACTGGCGGGCCATATTGTCAGCCGACAAGTCGCGCTGCGCTCCGGAGGTTACGGTGTTGTTGATGTTGCGCTGAAGCGTCTGCTGTTCCTGCGCCCCCTGCGCAGCCGCCCGGCTTACCGCATCCTCGGCGCGTTTTTGCCCGTATGCCTGAGCGCCAAAACCTGCCGTCAGTAGTCCGATGGATACCGGATCACACATGATCAATATCTCCCCAGCGTGCCATTGGACGCCGATGCCTGGAACCCGGACGGGGTTCGGTAGGTGTTGTTAAATCCCTTCTGGAACTGCGCCTGCTGGTTCAGGTAGCCCATCCCGCCAAAATAATCACGCATCGATGACGCCAGCGCCGAGTCGCGCTGCTGCGCGATGTTGCTTTGCAGCTGCGATGCCGCCGAATTGAGCGCGCTGGCCTGATCCATGCCGGACCGGATTCGCCCTATCAGGTCGATGCGCGTCTGTTCATCGGCGGCCCTGGCGTTGTTGGTGGTGGAAATGCGGTTGTTGCCAATGTCCGCCATGCCCTCCAGATAGCTCTTGTTCATGTCGCCGTGCTGGTCGATATCCAGAGACCCGCCGGTCTGACCATTGCGGGCCAGCGCAAACTTGAGCAGGCGCGCCGCCTTCTGCTGCTGGTCGTCAAGTTTCGATTTCTGGACATTGAAGACGTCGGCGCCCATCTGCTCGTAAAGCGCATCGCGCTGCTGACGGACCGCATCCTGCCCTGCGCCTGAGCGCGCAAGCGCCGCCTGGTAGCCCGCATCGTCAAAACTCGCCAGCAGGTCCGGCCCCATGGTAGCGCCGCCGAATCGCGGGTTTGACGCGGTGCGGCGATATTCGGCCAGCTTGGCCTGGTCGTAAAAATCATCGCGATTTACCGTCGCGGTTGGTGCTGCCAGACCAAACAGCGCGTTGAGCTGCTGGATGGCCTGATCCTGCTCCGCGCGCAGTTCGCGCTGATAGGCCGCCGGATCACCGCCGCCGCTCTTGCTGCCCATGCCTCACCTCACCACCGAATAAAGAATGAAATCCACGCCTGACTTTCCCCACTTTGCCAGCCTCGCCTCGGGGCGCATACCGACAGCCTCAAGCCACGGATGTGTGCGGACATGCCGGGAATCCGCAAAGGCCTGTATGCGATGGTAACCCCCTTCCATCATCGCCATGCGAACCCATTTTCTCGCCGCCCTGGATATCTCCATCCTGCGCTCCGGAAGCCTGTCCGTCCCAACCAGCCACGCCGTGGCGACATGCGGATATATCGGGCAGATTCCCGCCATCGCCACCGGCTCACCGTCCGCCGCCAGCGCTGCAAATCCGCCAACCTCTGCGCATTTCTCGGCAAACCCTTCCAGCGTGTCGAGCCAGTGCGTCTCCATGATCTCCGCCAGATCATCGCGCGCCATGTTGGCCGCGATATGCCGCGCGTGCTTCAGTGTCAACGGCACAATCACGACATTATCCCCAAAGGCTCAAAATAGTAGGTCAGCTGGTGCAGCTCGAACGCCTCGTCGGCCTCATGCGTCACCACCGGCGCAATGCTGGATGTCATCAGCTCAACCGGCGTCAGCCCGCCGGGCATGGTGTCTCCGGACAGGTCAAAGGCCTCGGTAATCAGCGACGTGTCCCGTGGATCGAACCTGTGAGCGATGGACGCCGTTCCGGAGATGACGGCATCCATCGCCATAACCTGCTTGAGCACGCCTGGCATCTTGAAATTCAGATATGCAAACTCGACGGAAACCGGGATAGGCTCGCCGTTATCAGTGTATTGATCGTCGGCAAACTGGTAGACGTTGTACCCCGAACGAACATACAGCTCGCCGGAAAGCTCCGTGATGTACTCCAGATCCACGGCAAACTCATAGAGCGACCATGCCGCAACCTTCGACGTTCGCGAAAACGTATAGACCAGCGCCTGGTTGCCCGCATAAAGCCAGTACTGCCCGCCGGCGCGGTAATAGATTGCGCGTGGAGTGCTGTCACCAAAAAGCGATGTAGCCAGCGAATCAACCGGCGATCCGACATCGTTTTCCATCAGATTCCCCGATGCGCTGCCGGTCATGCTGATGCTGCGGACGCCCTTTTGCGACAGGAAGAACAGGTCTCCACCCATGTTGGCGTGTGCGTAGGGGTGGACGGTCCCAACATCAAGAACCTCCGACAGCGCCATGTTGGCCGGGTCCGGATCGACCGTCCAAATCTGGGCGGAATCGGCACTGAAAACCACCAGCTTGTTGCTGTAGACTCCGAGCGCCGTGGCGTTTCTCGATCCATTCGTACGGTCGGCGGTATTCAGGTATCCGGCATCATTGGCGGTTACCCAGTCCGTCGGGTCGTCAGTGGCGCAGTATTTGACGGACTGTCCGTCCAGGGAAATGGAAAACATCTTTTCCCCGGCCTTTACCGCCTGCACCGTTTCCGGCACATTTGTGTAGGTCGGAGGATAGATGTTGGTCCCGTACGCCGTGTCGAAATACTTGGCGGAGACAATATAATCACCGGGTACCGACACATTCTCGCAGGTGTAGACGAGATATCCCTTGCCGAGATAGGTGTCAAAATACTGCACACTGACAGGGACATATCCAATCGTGACGTTATTCACCAGCCGGTCAACAAACCTTGCATCTGGGTAGGTAAGGGCAAAAAGGCTGAACGTGTTAAGAACGCCCTCTCCGGCAAACAGCCCAATGGTTGGCGCAGTGACAAACCAGCCATCAGGCATTTCCGACGGTTTCATGACCACGGAAGCGTGTCCGCTATCTCCATCCCAGCAGTCTTGCTCCAGCTCATAGAAAAACCGCAGGCCGGGCCGCTTCTTGATCGTCTTGCCAGGAGTCACGTAGGCGTTGGTCAGCACCCGCAGTCGGCTCGCCTCGCTGGTTGACGGTCCCTTGCGCAGGTCGAGACCCATCGCGAAATCGTTAAATGTGATGCTGGGCATTAGTCTCTCCCCACCACTCGCGGAGGAGACAGGGCGTCCCACTCTCCCGATGCCTGTCCGCGCCGGATTGGCGCTGTTGTGCGCTGCGCCGCCTTGAGTCGTGACAGAATGGCTTGCAACTGGTTGCTGTAGGCAGCGGCGTCTGGTTGCCGGTAATGCAGCTTGGCGTTTGCCAGAGCGTGAAGGAATACCAGTTCCGACTTGATCGTTGTCCGGTCGCTGTCGTTCGTGAACCGGCCAAGCGCCCGGATGTAGTCGATTCGCAACGTGTAGGCGGCATCCGCAGGCGGCCAGACCTCAATCTGCCCGGCGCGCTCGTAGCGGCGAGGGCGACCGGACGACAGGTCAGAGCGCATCGCCATCGTGATGCCTTCCGTCACCGGGTAATACGTATCGCCGTCGAGAATGCTGATTTCCCGGATGCGCTCGACCTCGCAGTCGGCAGGGTAGTCATAAAACCGCTGATCCACGCCTGTTGCCTGCTCGTCTGCCTCCAGCAGTTCGATCCACTCATATTGCCAGTAAAGCTGTTCCTGAGCCGACCGCAGGAAGCTGTCGATGATAGTGGAATTGGTGATGCTGGCCGAGCCTGCCGCCCCAAACCCCAGGCGCGCCAGTAGCTCGGATCGAAGGTCGCCGAGTTGCCGGTTTTGCGTTGTCATTTCTTCCGTCCGCGCAGATCGCTGTTTATCGTGTCGACCGGGTTCCTTGCCCGACGCCACCGCTCAAACTGCCGCGACACCACGCACCAGCCAAGCCATGCCGGAGCCGCGACCATGAAGTACACCCCGAGCTGCGCCTGGAATCCGAGATACGTCAGGTCGTACCACTCAATGACCAGCGGGCCGACAAACAGCGACGAGCCAAAAGATGCCGCCAACATCCCGATCAGTTCGGACCGCGATTTCGGAGGCGTCAGTGCCATGACGACGCACGCGGCGAGGATGCCGACGATCAGACCGCCAGTCAGCGCGTAGGATGGGGAGATATTCAGGCCCGGCGTCAGGTGCTGGGCATTGGCCGCCGCGTTGATGGCGTCCTGGTGTTTGACGGAGTTTCCCATGTCAGTGCGCCTCCGCAGGGCACATGGCCAATTTGATTTCAGGACAGATGGGCATCGCGGAGCATCCGCCCAGCGTGACAATCAACAGCAGGAGGATGCTTTTCATGGCTTTCTCCGTCAGGCCGATGCGCGGCGCTTGCGGGGCGCTGGTTCGCCGGAGGATTCATCTGCCGGGCTACCATAACGCGCCTCCAGCAGATCGCAGAATTCGCTGATGCGCCCATGCACGCGCTCAACCAGCGGCATTCCGGATTTTTCGTCGTCGCCGTAGGTGTTGAGCAGGCGCTCATATTCAGCCTCGGGGCTGTCAATTTCACGCACCGCATCAATAGGCTCGCCGGAATCACGCACCGAGCCGCCGCCGTGGATCATCTCCAGCAGCGGAATTTCGTGCTCAGCAACGTGGCGCGGGATCTTCTCCATCGGGCCTCGATCGATAATCACGAGCATCATGGGGATTTGCATTGTGGCTTCTCCAAAAAAGGCGGGGAGTCATTCCCCGCCAAGAGGGTTTCCGTCTAATCAGGACAGAGCAAGGACCGCGTGAGCATTACGGCGGTTGGTGGTCAGCGCGCCGCGCCAGGTGATGGCGCAGTAGTACTCGTAACGGTTGTGGGCGCGGGGAGGCTTGCGGGTAATCATGTCCTGGCCAGACATCGGCCGCAGCTTCAGGTGATCCGTGTTGACGAAATACATGCGCTTCGTCCAGCCGGTTGCCGGGCTGTCGAGGCCGCCAAAGTTATCGTCAAATTCCGGACACCACTCGATAGGAACGCCCTTGAAGGTCATGTTGCCGATGCCGCCATCGATGTCGCGCTTTTGGCCGCCGGCATAGGTAATCTGACGACCAGCCGCATCCAGCGCGGCGATGTAGGCATCGATCATGCTGGCGCCGGCAAAAATCTTCTTGGGGCGTCCGCCGTTCTTGACGCAGGCGCGCCACTGGGTTTCCATCGCGGCCAGCAGCGTGTTGGACGACAGGCTGGTGGAAACACCATTGCGCCACCAGCTGTTGGCGGAAGCGTCGATGCCGCCGACGGTGCCGGAACTGGGGGTCAGCGAAACCAGCGCGTCGAGGCCGGTCACGGCGTCCGATGAGCTGGAGCCATCCAGGCACAAATAGGCGCTGAACTTTTCCTCGAATCCGGCCTTGAGTGAGATGTTTTGCTCCTCCAGCAGGTTCGACAGTTGCACCAACTCGGCGTCAGTGGCGTTGCCGCCCTTGCGGTCGTCCAGCATCGTGATGCCGTTCTGGGCCAGCCGGTCCTCATCGATGGCGTAACCATCGTGAGCCGTGCGCCACTGATATTGCGACTGCTCGATGGTCTGGCGGCGGTTATACGTCACTTCCTGCGCGCCGTTGATCCACTGGAAGTTGGACTGGTAGCGATAGCGGATTTGCTCGACAACGTATTGCTTGCCGCCGGGAAAGTCGCGCTTTCCTGCCATCAAGGCATTCATGATCGGGCGATCGACAGCGATTTGGTCAATCGGGTTGTTCTTCAGGTAGAAATCCAGCGTGGTCTTTTGGGCTTCGCTGATTTCGGATGCGGTAAACGGCATGATGCCACCTCATTCAAATGGTTTTTGGAAACAGCACTTTTCGGTGGCGAGTCCGATATCAGCCCAGCGTGTTGCGATGCGGCGCCGAACCCCGCTACAGCGTCATGCAAAATCAGGTATATCCGAGCTTCTGCCGCATGGCGTCCAGCGCCGATGCCGGGGCAGCCGCTCCGGCGACGCGGCCGCTTCCGCGCAATGGCGACGGCGCACGCTGCTGCTGTTGCGCGGGCATGACCCGGCTGACAGACTCGTAAACAAGACGGATTTGCGCCGGGATCATGTGCGGAGGGTAGCTCTGCATGATCTGCGGCATCTGTTCCATCAAAATCTTTTCCTTGGCTGGCCAGTCGATATCCTTGGCCTTCCACTCAGCACACATAGAGTCCACCTGCTGAACTGCGGTTTCAGCCTGATGCCGATAGACCTCCTGTTGCTGCGCGGTCTGCTGCTGGCGCTGAGCCTGCTGTTGCTGTGCCGCCTGTTGGTGTCGTGAGCGGGCCAGCTCAATAGCGTCGCTCTCCGCCAACTCCATTCCGTCCACGCGCTGGCGCAGGTCGGAAAAGTCGGCAAGAGGGTCAACAGAAATCGGCTTTCCGCTTGCCAGAGCCAACTGCTGGGCCTGAGCCTGTAGCAGTCTTCCGGCCGTCTCGAAGTCACCGGATTTCAGGGCCTTGCGGTAACTCGCGAACTGGACAAGATCAGATGGCGCGTCGTCGTCGGTAAACACCTCCTGCCGCAGCCACTCAGTCGCCTCCCGCATCTGGCTGATCTGGCCATCGCGCTCCTGTATCTGGGCCGACAGTGACTTGCTCTTTTCTGCCAGCGCCCGGAATCGCTCCTGGCTCTTGGCCTGCAACCCATCGGGCATCTTGTAAATATCGTCTTCCGCCACTACCGGCTTTTCAGCAGCCCCATCAGCCACAGCAGGATCAGCATCAGCACCATCACCACCAGGCGCAGCAGATTCATCGGATTCAGCGCCGGCGGAATCCTCCGCCTGACCATCATCACCAGCCTCCGGCGCGGACCGGATGGCCTCGCGCAGCACATCGAGATGCGTCTTTGCCTCCGGCTGTTCGACCGGCGCTACATCAATATCGGTATCTGTCGGCATTTTTAACCCTGTTGCATCATAGTTATCAGTTGTTCCGGCGATGGTACGCCCGCAGGATCAACTCCATGCGATGCCGCTGCAGCAGGCATCATTTCCGGTGCGGGTTGAGCCGAGTCTTTCGGCAAAAAAGCGTCAACGGTCAGCCGCTCGTCAAACCGCTTGAGGCTCTCATCAAGGATTTTTCGAAGCGCCTCCGCGATGTCCGTCATGCCCTGCTGCCTGAACTGGGCAATCTGGATGATTCCCTGTGTCAGTTGCGGCGCAAACATCGCCCACTGGTCGCGCTCGCGCATTTTGTTCGGCTTGGCTGTTGATCCGGCGCGGATCGTGACGCGAACCTGACGGAACGCCTCCTCTCGTGTCATCTGAGGCCAGACAGCGGAGTCACCGGCGATCTGTCTCGCCTGCTCAGGCGTCAGCGCCTGGAGCAGCAGCTGGGCCGCGTAGACAGCCATGTCGGTTAGCCAGTCCTCCAGAGTATCCAGGCGCTCGCTGGTGCGGGTCGATGCGCCCTGCGCCATGATTTCCGCCTCCGTCGCCGTCTTGGCAGTGGAGACGCTGCCTGCCGCCGCATCCTGAGCCCCTGACACCAGCTCAAACCCGCGCATGATATGCGACGTGTCATAAACCGCCGGATTGATTGGCGGGTCGTTAAGCACGGAAATCTGGTTACCCAGGGGAGATGACGGATCGGCGGACAGGCCGATGAGATCGTTGGCGCGCCGGTTCTGGATCGCCGACAGCTCTCCGTCGGTCATGCCGCTGTTTTTGTTGTAGACGCGTGTTGGCAGCGATTCCCGGCGATGCTCGGAAAACTGGGTGTGGCTGCGGTTGTACTCCTCCTGCAGCTCAACCATGCCCTCAGCGACAGATTTCGGCACCATGACGCCATCGATGCGCTCGAACTGTAGCGGAAAAAACGGGTAGAACTGCTCGCCGAGAAATGGCGGGGTGTAAGGATCGCGGCTCCATTCCTTGGCCCCGTCCGCCAGCGTGTAGACCGTCTGGCTGTCACGGTCCCAAATCTCCCACAGGCAAACCAGGCGCTGACCGGACGATGCGGATCCTGAAGAGTCGGAGTCCTTGCTGCTGCTGTACCGTCGGGCTGATTTCGGGCATTCCCTGCCGAACGTGACCTCGTACCTCTCCTCGTCCATGAATACGCGATGCGCAATGGCCGACGCATTGGCGTAGTCATCGATGCTGTTGATGCTGTCGTCGAGTATCAGCAGGTCTTCGCTCGGGATGTTGTCGATAACAATCCCCTCGGACGCAACAACTTCGGCCTGCTGCTCCAGCGCCCGCAGTTGCTGCTCCAGCTCGGCAATGGCCGCCTGAGCCTCCTCGCCGCCATCCTCGCTATCCTCTGCGAGATGACGGATGCGCGCGATATTGTCCTGCGTATCCTGAATGCGGTTCTGCATGACAGGATCGGTGGAATACTCGCGCTGGTAGATGATCTTCGCCCACCCGGTAGTTGTCGTCAGCGCCGCCCTGACGGCCGCCTTTCCGCGCTTCTTGAGCTGCGCATCATGGACAAAAATCTTGTTGAGCACGGACTCCAGCGTCTCTGCAAACGCCGATACAGCGCCGTAGTCCGGCGAGACCTGCTCGTCTGGGATGACCGCGATCTCGGGGTTTTTGGCATAAACAGCCGGCTGAATGATATCCAGCCGGCTCTTGAGGATATTGACGCGCACCAGCCCCTTCTCGCCGTCTCCGCCTTCGTCGCCGTCAACATACTTGCGGATTTTCGTCCAGCGGTCGCGAAGCGATTTGCTGTCGTCAAACCGGCGCTTGATCAACGCCGACCATTTTGACGCCAGCGCCTGCGCTCGTGGATCGGGAGTGGATTGCGCGTCATGACTCATGCGTCAGGCACCCGGAATCAGCGTGGCGGAAACGGAGCCGGACGAAAACGACGTGCAGTTGAGCCGGTAATAGCGCGCCAGGCTGGGGATGTTGACGACAATCAGGCCGGGGCCGGTGATCGTCGAGCCGAACACGTCGGACCAGTTGCTGTTGTCGTCGGAGGACTGCACCTTCGCGGACCCGGAAAACGCGCCGGTGGTCGAGTGCATCAGCAGGGCGGCGCTGTTTTTCAGGATAAACGGAGTGGTGCCGGTGGCGACGGCGGTGGCGGTAGTGGCGCTGGTCAGAGTGCCGAGGGCAAGGGATGCGGACATGCTTTTTACCTCTAGTGAGTTGCCGGGCGGAGATCAGTGACAACCTCAGCCCCGGCGCTGAGATAGTCGGAAAACAGTTGCACGGAGTCGAGCAGGCCGTCATGCGCCAGTTGCTCGGCATGGTTCGGGCTGGATGCCTGGACGCAAATCAGATTGCCGTTCAGCGTAGAGCCCTCGGACACGGAATCAGCCTCGCGGACGGTGTATATCCAGTGATCCACGCCATTTTCGACAACGTGCGCCTCAAACGACGGCTGCGGATCACGCATGGCGACAAGCTGCTCTTGCGTGATGGCGTCGCGCGTCGCCTTGATGGCCTCGCAGGTAACAAGCAGGCTCACGGCATAACCTCCGTTTTTCGATGCGTCGAGTGTGCCGCAGGCGGTGTAAATCCATGCGATGCCATGTCATGCAACCTCGAACATGCCGAAAAACCAGAGATTCCCGTTGGTGCTGTACAGATGATTTGCATCGCAGTGGACACCATCGCGATATACCTGCCCGATGTCGCCAGCCGGTAGAACTGCGGGGAGCCATGCCGAGCGGGAGTAGCTGATTAGCATGTTGGATGACGATGTGGAAACGAGCGTGCCGGACGTGTCGTAGAAATAGACTGCGAACTTGTAGTCAGTCGTCGCGGAGTGATCGACGGCCGGCAGATAGCGCGTCGATGACTTGCCTAACGTGACCTGAATGTACTGGGCCGAGCTCCCGGTTGACGGGTGGAAAACCTCCAGGTGATCGGTAACCCATGCCGATTTTGTCATCGTGACCGTGCCGCCGCTGGTCCAGCTCCCGGCAAATGTGCTGGACTGCAGGTCAATCGTTGTCGAATCGATGACCGTAACAACCCACTGCCCGTTCAGCGTCATGCCTGCCGTGGTGGCGCCGGCGATATCGACGCGCATCCCGGTAACCAGGTTATGCGCCGCCGAGCACGTCACACGCAGAAGTCCGGAGCCATTGTTTGCGACTGCTGACACGCTGGTGGCATTGGGATATGCAATCTCCGACGCCACGACGGGGCTTCCGCCGCTCCACGAGATTGCCCCGGAAATGCTGCGCAGGTAGGTAGCGACAAAGCCGGTTTTTGTCGTCGTCACAGACCACCGGCCGTTTTTGTCGGTGCTACTGATGCTGACCGGCGTCCCGGTGTTGTGTGTGTGCGCCACCGTGCCGTGGGTGACCGTGATCGTGCCCTGCGACGCGCTGATTGTCTGACTGACGATCTGGCCGAGCGTGACGTTGTACAGCACGCCACTGGTCCCGTTGATTGTCCCGCCAAACGGGGCGTATAGATTGATGCTGGTCGTGCTCATGCCAGCGGACGCACCGGCACAGACGCCGTATTCCGCCAGTGTCTCATCCGCAGAAACGATAAACGCGCAGTTTTTCGCGGCGGTGAATGCGTGCGTCAGGCTCAGATTGCCGCTGCCGGTAACTGCAACGCTGGATACGTTCGTCGGTCCTCGCGTGGCGTCTGACGTGATCGACCAGCCGCCGCCATCCGACGACTGAGACAGTCGCCCGGAGACGATTTTGTATCGTTTTCCCGGGTTTCCGGCGATGTTGCCGTTGCCGCCGGTAAGCTGCATCCAGTTTGTCGAGGAGAACGATGCGCCTGACGTGTGCGCGGTGACGCACAGCCACGTTATGCCGCTATCCTGCACGGCATCCATGACCGCATAGGCTGTCAGCGCCGCCCATGCGCCGCGCGGATTTACACCGGCGGCCGCTATCATCGCGCGAACGCCTTCAGACAGCGAATTTGGCGAGACGTATTCGTCCATCAGCTCCGTGTCATCGCGCTGCATGATCGCCATGTTTTCGAGGACGGCAGCCAGCGTATCGGCGATGTTTCCAAATTCGGTATCAAGAGCAGCCGTCCTGACGGTTGACCGCCCGGCAACGTTGTTGCTCTCGTCCTGGCTGAAATCTGCTGTCGGCGTATATGCGGGTGGCTGTGACATGGCTGGCCTCATTGTTTGCCGACATGCTGACACCCCGCATCAAACTCCATGCTATCGCCGGTATTTGCTGCGGGCTTTTTCTTCGCCGGTCTCGCTCATCAGCCAATCAATGGTGCCGTATTTCGGTTTTCCTGACTGCGGCGCGGCGCGAGTTATCGGGCGAGCCATCAGGCCGTAGCGCAGGGCATCCGGAGCATGATCCTCGCCGCGAGAGTCAACGTCCTCGGCGTTATGCTCATCATGCTGTAGAGCCGGCAGCGTGCGGATGATGTGCACGCAGGTATCAAAAAACAGCAGCAGCGGATTCCCGTCCCCGTCACCCTCCAGGCGCATCCGGATTTGTTCCCATCCGGCAATGCGGGATTTGTCGGATCGCCGCCACAAAACCCCCTCTTTCCGCATCTCCTCGGCCTGGCTCGGCCCGCCGTTGACGTCAAAAATGCTGTTGTCGGCCACGCCCCATCCGCCATCCCCTGTTGTCTCTCCACGATCCAGCCGTTTTATTTCCGCCCCGACTGCCCGCGCCGTCATTTTCAGCCCGACATCTGGCTTGTCATCGGCCATGCCGTAATACTCACGGTAAACGACAAGGGCATTTTTGGCGATGCCGGAAACCGTGCCGTCGCTGACCGCAATCCACAGGCAGGCAAAAGGCTTGGCGCTGCCCCAGTCGAAACAGCGGTAGCGGGTCCAGTGCGGCGGCAGGGTGATCGGCCTGATGACGTGACGGGACCGCGAAAACTCGGTGAAATACGCCCCGGCGACAATATCCCAATCACCATCCAGCATGGCGCGGATCATTGATTCGCTGCCAAGGCCCGCCAGTTTGTCGGCGTCGTCGCCGTCCATGCTCGGGTTGTCGTCAAGCCTGGCCG
>JAOYMY020157053.1:0-48664 GCA_025802475.2 Pernis celebensis
AAGAATCATTAGTGTATATTAAAAGTCTTAATTGTTGCATGTTGAAGGCCATGCCGTATACTTTTAATAATTGTTCACAATCACTAAAGTAGGGAATATTGTACGTGTTAAGTAAGTTGTTATGAAAGTTTTTATATTCTTGAGTCTCCTCAATTCCATCTATGCTTTCACTTTTGAAGGAGGTGTTGAAGGCCTTCCAATCATTGGTGAAATTATTGAGTTCTTTTGTAATGGTTGCGTTAACTGCTTTTTTACTATAATTAAAGAATCTAACCAGTTGTGATTCAGTAACTGGAGTGTTCCCCCAAGTGTTAATTAAATCCCACTCATTATAACTGTACTTTGGAAATAATATGGAGTAATTTTTATTCATTTCATTCACTTCATAGCATTCAAGCGTCACATCACTTGGATTGAATGCATCCTCTTTATCTTCACCGTTAAATTCGTCATTCATTAGCATATCCCTCTCGAAAAGTTTTTTATATTTTAACAATTATTTCAGTATTTGACAATTTCTTATACGATTGGTATAGTTTATTGTAATGGTTTAAATAATGTAATACTCATTACATTATTTAATAATATAATAAAATATAGTTATAATATTATTATTAATGATCGAAATAATTAGTTAAGGAGTTAAAATGTCATACGGAATAGGTACCGGAGTAGGCAGGAGCGAGCCGGTGGTGGCTGAAGGCTATTCAAATCTTTTAGTAAACAATAAAAATACTGATGATAAATATTATACTAATATGGTGGACCCCAAAACTCGTGAAAAAGACAAATGGGTGGCTTTAGGGGCAGTTCTCCTCATAACTCTATTTCTCTTCCTATTTTTCTTTATGAGTTGAATTAGATTATTTAATTAAATTAAAAGAGGTTATAATTTATAACCTCCTTTTTTTTTATGATATAAATTTTTTAAAATCATTAGATAATTTATTAAATCACTTAATTCATTAAGATTAATAATTAAAGGGAAGTAAAGCAATGATAATGTATCATATTAATCCTAAAACAGGTGTTCCAGCCGTTTGTAATGCGAAGAATAGGCGCTGTCCTATCGGAGGGGAGCATTTTAAGGATCCCCACGATGCACGTAGAAAAATAGAAAAGGAGCTTTCAAGCAATTTTGGTAATACAATGACTCTTTCAAAAAAGAATAACACTAGTAGTAAAAATATTAGTGATAATCATAGCAAGTCTCTTCAGGGCAGTAAGAGAATGATTAACAATGATTCGTTAAAAATACATAATAGCTCTGATAGAGAGCTCATTGAAGAACAACAAATTAACAAATATAAAAGAAATCATTATATTGCTGCAATGAGAGAGAAAGCTAATAATATACCTAAATATTATCCAGTTGGAAGTTTAGTAGAAATAGCAACAAAGAATCACCCTAATATCGAAATGAGTGCTGAGGGGAAAAGAGTGTTTAGACGATGGCATAATGAGAATAAGCCAATGCCACGAGGAATTAAAATTAAAGGACGAATTGTTGAATCTAACGATACTAATTTTGTGGTTATAGATTCAGAGACGGGTCAAAGATATGAGTTTGGAAAAGATGAGCAAACCGAAAGGGAGATCATTAATTATGATATAAAATTTGTTACTAATGGCTCTAATAATTAAACCCTAAAGAGATAACCATAAAAAGCTAGAAAGCAATTTTACTCCAATTTAAATGTTGGTGGCAATTTAGAAATATTTAGTAACTTCGAATACAATTTTATTGATAATGAAGTTTATAATGTTCACCTTATACTGGCGATAGTCACTCTTTTTGATTGCTTTTTACACATTATTTAGAAGAATTTGGATGTTATTATTTTTGTTTTTAGAGGGGAATTAATTATGGCTAAATATCATATTAACCCCACCACAGGTGCGCCTAGAATTTGCAAAGCAAATTCTAGGGAGTGCCCTTTAGGGGTAGAGCACTTCGATAGTAAAGAAGCCGCCTATGATAAGATAGAAGATGATTTATCCTCCAATTTTGCAAAAACTGCAACCCTTTCAAAGGGTGATTTTATTAGTGAGACTATGGTTAAAAGCTCCAGCTCTCTATTAGCAATTAACAATAATTCTAATGGAAGTATGATTAAAAAACAACAAGTGAATGCATGGTCTCAAAAGAATTACATCTCTGCCATGAAGGCTAATACCTCTAATATTTCTAAAGACTATCCCGTCGGGAGCATTGTGGAAATATCTTCACGAACCTTCCCATCAGTGTCGAGTAATGATAATGGTAGAAAATTTTTTAATCGTAGAAAAAATGAGGAAAAAACATCCAGTGGACTTAAAATTAGGGGACGTATAGTTGATGTTAATGATTTTGATTTTATAGTTATTGATTCAGAGACTGGTAAAAAATACTCCTTCGGTATGGACGAGGGGGCTGAGAGGGAGGTCTTCAACTATAATATAAATTTCATTAGTAAGACTGTTGACGATGGATTAGATTCTAAAGATAGAGTCATGAAGGCTAGGAAGTCCTTTGATTCTAACTTCAATATTGGTGATGATGTTCATGTGATTAGTAACTTCGAGTATAACTCTAGAGATAATGGGATTTACAAAATTTTCCACAAGGGGCCTAGCGCTGTTTCATTGGAAAATGCTAACGGTAAAATTTTCACATTGTCCAATGACCAGCTTGAGGAAAACAATTATTATAACTTCTTGAAGAATGATATCTCCAGTAATTTTGAAGTGGACAATGGAGTGAGTAAATATCTCGATAATCAGTACCCTTACCCCGTTGATGGTTGGGGTAATAATTATAATGACACAGTGAATGTTTCATTGGCGGGATAATGTTATAAATATTTGACATGAATCATAGTAAATGTTATAGTGTATCTAATTGTAGGTAAAAACACAAAATGAATTAACCCAAAAAATCCTGCGATTAAATATATTTATGTTATTGACCTCCGGCCAGTGGTGGCGGGACCCGTATCGAAAGCGGGCAGGAGGTGTGAAGTTACCTGATAATATTCTAGAAAAAATTCAGGTGCCGGGCGGCTGACGAGTCAAGCGGTTTCAGTGGTGTAAAAAGCCACTGATGCTTCATATTTTTATGATTATTTTATTGAATGAATTATATATTGAATGTTACAAATTTTGCGGGGGAGGTTGCCTCCCCCGCAAAATTATATAAGAAAACATTGACAATAATAATATTATATAATAAAATATAAACATCATAAATCTAACGAGAGTATACGATAATGAACTTTAACAGTCTTGAAGAACTACTAGCCTCACTTCCTGAGAATTATGGGCATGAAATACATAAAACTGCAGAAAAATATTCAAAGACCATTTCCAGTGGAGTGGACCTTGATTATGATAATGACGATTGGGATGATTATGATTTAAACTCGATAATTGATAATAATAGCGAGAAATCTAAAATTATTATCGCTAATGTTACTGGTGAAGCCAAGGTAAATCTATCCAGTTTCATGTATCGCATGGGAGAGGCCACCGGAGCCGCTTACAAGAATAATTGCAATTACTTCATCATTCAAAACATTGGGGAGATTGACTACAAGGTTTATGATGAGGCTGTTGAGACTCTTGAATCTCGAGGACTAAGTGTAAATGTGATAAACCCAGGCAGTAAGGTGCAGGACGCAGTTGTCACATGGAGTGTAAACTAAAGCGGAATATGAACAAACGGAGGAAAATATGAGTATTATTAGTGCTAAAGAGCTTAAAGCATTAAAGAAGCCTGAGGAAAGATTAAATTATATTAGGCTAGAAGGCGACACATCCGTAGATATTTTAACCAATATACTTAACATGAAGTTGAAGGAGGCAGCGGGTAAGCAGTTCTCCACCTTTCACATTGAGAATTTTCATAAGTTAAATAAAATTTCACAGGATAGGCTGCTTGAAATGCTGAGTGAAGCGGACTTTGATTGTGATTATAGTTATCACGCTCCAAGCGGGTTTGAGTGCGATGTGAATGTGTCATGGTGACCTCAAACGAGCGGGAGCTTTTCAAGCTTTGCATGGGATTTGTTGAAGAACTTGGTGATAGTTTCCCCATCAGACCAGTCGTGATACTTGAGGACAGCGGCGCTCTATTGCGCTTTAACTACTCCCGCCTTTATATAAGCCCTGAAGGCGAATATACATATTATTCTGATGGGTCCTCACCTGCTGAAACTCTTTCAAAAAATGAGGCCGTGACTAGGGTTAAGACTGATCACTTCTGAGTAAGCGGGTTTACAAGTTTAAACGATTTTGATAAAATATATTTATATTTAAGAAAACTATTATTTTTATTGGAGTAAGTAATTATGGTAAGCGATGAATATTTTAAGAATGGCCCAAATTTTGGTCTTAAAAGAGCTGAGGTTGTGGAGGAGTCAATTAAGGACGAGCATGATACACTTGAGGGCTCACTTTCTAACCCAAAAGAGGGAGTGATAACTGCTGAAGACGCCCGAAAGCTTTCACGGTCTAGCAATATAACTGCCCGAGTGATATACTCAAGTCTTCATGATTTTTATAAAATTGATGATGATATCAAGAATAGTGCAGCTGACCATAATCACTCCTTAACCATATGCTTTCCAAACGGGATTTTAACAGAGGAGCAGGTTAATATGTTGATGAAAAATTATTCTAATCGAGGTTTTAATGTAAGACGTTTGTATTACTACTCTGATGGTTCAAACGTTTTCGATTTAATGGTCTCATGGTGACTTTTTATTTATATATTAACGGAGGGCTACATATATGAAAAAATATACGAACGATCTTAATTATAAAGGTTGGGCATATAGGGGAACAACCTTGTATGAAAATGATAACAATCTTTATTTGAGTTCCCGGAAAAATAATATCTTCAAAAAGTATAACTGGCTCTTTCAATTTGTGTTTGGAGTTATGCTAGTAACCATGATGTTAATTGTTATGTTATCATGCATAAATTTTCTTCATTATTATTTATTCATCAACCCTTTTTTAGCAATTTTCGGGGTCGGCTTCTTCATCATAACTTTTGCCAAAATGTATGCTAAACAGATGAGTAAGTTTACTCTATGTTTAGAGTTAATTCTTATTCCGCTAAGGATGGAGAAGGTTAAGCTCTCAAAAGAGGAGGCTGACAATTACTCTCTAGCAATTAATGAGGCTGTCACCAGCGGCGATGAGGCAAAATTTACTCAAATCATGAGTGAACTTCAAGAGCTCGGTCTGGAAGACTTTGAAGTAGACAACATGCTATCCTACTTATGATAAAATATTAAAATTCTACAATAGAAAAGATTAAAAAATGAGGAAAATTCAAGAAATACTAAAAGAACATTATATTAATTACTCAAGCCGCCGCTTTAACACACTCATCGAGGATGAGACTGATGATTACTTTAAGTTGCGCTTTCTGTTATTTTATAATGACCTTAACCACATCAACATCAAGGGACAGAAAACCTTTGAAGAGTATCTGAAAGCAACCCCAGATGAGCTACTGAAAATTATTGAGCACTCCCTCTATAATAGCAACATTCACTCTTCAGTATGGATGGAGGACCGCACCTTCCATAAAGTGGATAATAAGTTGCTTGATTTATCAAATTATAGAGAAATATTAAAAATTGTGCTTTGTAAAGACAAAGTAAATGAAGCTCTCCACAATGATGATAAATTCTTACTGTTGAATCGTGTGGCTGAGTTCAATAACACAATATTTAAAGAGGAATTCATCAACAATTATGACCCTGATAAGTTCAATGAATTCCTTGCTACCATGATTCCGAAAGATCATGTGTTAAAATTTGTAGATAAGATCATGATTAATGGCGATGAGAGTGAAGAGCCCCATTACGCTGTGTACGAGTCTGGTGATATATTCAATTTTGAGGGCGATAACTTCTTGAAATTCATGAGTAAGAACTTTGTTGGCGAGGATTCCCACCTAACCCTGAAGCGTAATTTTGGGGACATCAATTCACGAAACACTGTGAAGAATGACTTTCTCATCAATCGAGCGCTAGAGTGTGGATTAAACAATGAAACAATTGTAGAGTTAAGTTACCAATTGTTCAATGCGCGTCCAGGTCTCTATGACTTTGAACAATTGGAATATTTTATTGAAAGCTTCGATGAAAACATGCCGATTGGTTGGCAGATTGAAATGGCGTGAGTATTTTTAATCATTAACAAATAAACGGGTTAAGAAGACAATAGCGCTTTCTTAACCCGTTTGACATTGTTATGAATAATTGTTATTATAGAATATAAATATTTATTGTAAGGATTGTTAATTTTATGAAAATTGCTTTTGATCTTAGCTGGACTCCCGATATTGAAAAAGTTGACCCCCGCATCTGGCATCACTTCGCACACCACAACACCATAGCTGGCCGTAATTTTGACTTCAATGACGGCTTCGCCCCATATGATTTTCCACTTATGAGCGAGCTTGCGAAAAAGCTTAAGCCCTCATACGGGAGTTTAGATACTGATAGCGACTCCCTTCTAAATGGTTATGTAAAGTATTGGGCCAGAGATATTAAGAGTAATTCATCTAACAGCACTGTTACTGAAGAGTTACTCGAAAAGGTTAACGAGTATTTTAATCTCATTGCCGAAAAGGATTCCTTCAAAGAGGAGTACGAAAGGCTGCTCCATATCATTTACGGCGGAGATGACTTCGACCTGTTGGCGAGCATCAACGGAACGCTGGTAAAAACTCCTGAGCAAGTGGTAGCCGAGCCTCGCTATAAAAAGCTTGGGGAATTGATGGAGGATTTAGGAGAAAAGATCAATGATAAATGTTCTGAAATTATTCAATTAATTGTGAATTGTGGCTATGAGCCTACTCAGGAGTGTGTTGATGAGTATGTGAAGAGGGAGAAGTCCGCCACCATCAAAGAGTTCGGGCTCAGTGGGGTCGGTAGCTTTAGCATAGATTACTATCGCGAGTCAGTCTTCAATAGACGTGACGCTTACCTCGCCAATGTTTTCGCTTATCCTTCTGAAAATCTCCCCTATTATTTCATGGATGAGCTGGTTTTCATGTGTTATGTGCAAACCATTGTTGCCAATGGGAGTAATTTTTTCACTGGTATTGAGGTTGGTGAAAATGGTGAAGGAGCTCAAGAATTAATTGATGATTTAAAAAATAATTTAAACGGTCCTTCAAGTGACCACTCCTTTATTGAAGAGTTTACTCATATGGATAAGAGTCGTGAGAATATTGTGGAGTGGTTTAATAAATATTTTGATGCGGATAAGGGCTATTGTTGGTGGACCTGATACTCTACATCTTTTACTTGAAAAATCTTTAGATAATTTTTTATAATGACTGTGAAAATTTATTTTAGGGAGTATTGTTATGGCTGGAAAGTTTCACATTAAGAAAAATGGAGATATGGGACCTTGCAAGGCCACTAAATCGTGTCCGTTGGGAGCTGATGTTCCCCACTTTGACACTAAAGAGGGGGCGTTAAAATATATTGAAGAAAATGAAGCTAAAAAGAATGCCACTTTTAATAGTTTAAGTAGTGGCGGTGGTTCAAATGGTGGGTCTGGAGGGACAGGAGAGGTAAAAACAACCTTCGCCGACGATGATGAGCCGAATGTTGAACCTGACTTTGATGATTGGAATAATATTAAAGCGAAGCTTGATACTGAAGAAGGCTATGAGTATTCTGGTGACAACTACACGGCATATCTTCAGAGAAATGATGATGGAACATATTACACTGGGGTTTTTCATGAGCGTGGTCATGAATATGATACTGGAGCTGCAATAGTGAATGAGGATGAGGAAAATTTCGACTCACTTGATGAGGCCATTGAAAAATTGAATAGAAATTATGATATGTATGAGCATCCTGAGGATTACATTGACCCACCTGACTACTACTGATGCATTGTAACTAAAAACTTATAAAAATATTATTTCTTGTAAATGCTTAGAATTCAATTCTATACACGCCCGCTATCCCTTTACTTAGTTAATGGTTATAGCGGGTATTTTTCGCGTCTATAGCATAATTTTTAATAAAATTGCGTCACTGTGGGTTATATCGAGTGACAGTGTTTTATTAAAATCTTATTTTTATTGACAAGTAATTATTATTATGTTATTGTTTATTTGTTGAAGGAATTAGTGGAGTTTTGAAGCTGGCACTTTAAAACTCGATGGTGAAGGTAAATTGATGGAACCCATGCCAGTGGCTTTCATAAAGTTATCCGAACTGTTAACTTACTCTTATCCTTTAACCTGAATTTTGGAAGTAATGGGAGCTTCGCCGGAATGAAAACCGGAGGTCTTGGTTCGAGTCCAAGGGATTCAACTTAATTATTAAAATATTTTTAATATTTTATAATAAAATTTGGAGTTATTTTTATGAAGATGATGGGGAAGATTCACCGAAAGAATCACTGTGATTGTAACATTGAGCATTATGTCTCCGGTAAGGATGAAAAGTGCAACAAGACTTTCGGAAATAAGCGCAATCGTGCTCGTGAAAAGTCCACGCTCCGAAAGAATGATTTTATCGACTATTGAGAGATTTTAATAGATTTTTGTGGGGGAGGCCGACGGCCTCCCCCACAAAGCATTTAAACCGCTAGAAATATAAGCCCCCTAAACAAAAGTTACCAAAGTCACCACCCACCAATTGCCATACAACAACATTAAGAGTTATAATACTTATTGTTAGGTCTTTTTAAAGACTCTTACCTTAAGGAGTATAATTATGGGTGATTGGAAGCTTACTGAGGAAAAAGCACCAGAAGGTTTCGAGTGGGAGTATAAGTATAAGCCCGGCGAGGTTACTCATATTGGCTGGGGCATAACAAGAGTTAATAATTATATAGGCCCCGATGGAGGTCGACAGAAGGACGCTTACCTTCACCCGAATCTAATTGATGAGGAGAACGCCCATTATGTTCGAAGACGACTTGTTGGGAAGTGTGAGGATGTCATCACTGAAGAGGAATCTCTAGTTTTACGAAAGAGGTCCATTGATGCTGAAATTGCCCGACTGGAAAAGTTAAAGAAAAGTATTAGGTAATATTATTTTAAGAGCTTGGAGGAAGCATGAGAAAACTTTTTAAACGATTAGATAAATTATTGTTTGCTAAGAATCAAACTACTTATGATAGAGCATTAAAAATGTTTAATAGCAAACAAATTTATGGGAGAATTACTACTGCTGAGGCTAAGCCCACACAATTGCAAATGAAAGGGCGAAATAAATATTAGCATTATCATTGATAATGGGTTGATTTTATGCCTAAAATATACTTGTTGAACAAAATAATCCAAGCAATTTACCTGTGAAAGATTTTACTGTGGCTATTTTTAAGAGCTTTTAGGGCCCTAAAAACGCTGTTCGTACGGAGATCACTAACGGTGTTGACTTTTATAGCACTAACCCTCACCATTACTTTATGAAGAGTATTTTTCAAGAAATCATTTATTTTAATGTGGTTGCTGGGTGGAAGGTTAAGGATGGAGTTCTTGTTGACTCCATTCTGAGGAATATTCGTCCCGCTGACAGTAACCCACTGGATTCAAATTATCGTGAATCTGATACTTACCTTTTCGTGTGAGAACTCTTTAAAATCCTCTAACTTCTTTGACGGACCTACGGTCCGTCAAAGAAGTATAAGACAATAAAAATAAAAATTTTAAAAATTAAACGCCCATAATATTTTAGAAAAAATTTTAAATAATCTTTAAGGAATAGCTAATTATGAATAAGTATCATTTTAATAGAGAAACAGGTCGCGCTAACATATGTCGCGCAAGCAAAGGAAAGTGTCCACTAGGAACTGATACTCCACACTTCAACACTAAGGAAGAGGCAAAGGAATATCTGATTAATGAGGCTAAAAATAGCAATGAAACATTTACAAAGCTAACTAAAGCGAGTAACAAAATTTTAAATTCTAAAGATGATGCGGACCTTCAAGAAGCCATAAAAGTTAGGGATATTTTTAAACGGAATGGATTTAGCGCTACCCTTGCAAGGGATATGAAAATAAAGTTCTATCACGATACAAGTAATGATTCACCCACCGTGGTTAGAAGCTTTGATGAAAATTTTGATGGTCCCAGGGGATATAATAAGCCAGGTGGAGTTTTGTGGCTTTCTAGCGGCGTTACAGGAGATAATGGTAAAATCATCACTGGTTGGCGGGATTGGTCTCATGGGGAGCAGTGGGGCGGCGCCTGCGATAATTCTAAAACTTTTGAAATTAACTTGAAGCCCGAGGCGCTTATCCTTGAGATAAACGAGTATAATGTTGGAAAAATTAATAATATGCTTGACCCTGAAGCTCCGATTTTTCAAAATCAGGTTGAGAGTGACTATGATTACAATCCCTATAGTTTTATGGATTCTATTAACAATCCCATTAATTGGGGAAATATTAAAGCTGCTGGTGTGGATGCTGTTAGAGTCGATGGGACCCGAAATAGGGGCTACTTTTACGGGTATGATGTGGATTCATTAATCATTCTTAACGGCGATGTGGTGGAGGGCTTTACTTCCCGTGATGGAGCACAAAGTAAGGATGACTTCACTCCAGAAACCCTTGATAAATATTATGAGAATAAGAGCTTTACAATTGATGGTGAAGAATATTAATAGGGATGAAATATTTATGTTAATAATATTTTCGTTAAAACTGGCGTTCACTACAGTGATTAAATTTTATAAACTTTAACCGGGTGTGGACGGCGACCGCCGTCCACACCTATATAATAATTTTATAGAAAATATTTTAATGCTAGTTAAGGAGTTAAAATGGCAAAATATCATATGACTGAAAACGGTCCTAAGGCATGCACTGCACAGGAGGGTAACTGTCCGATTGGTGAAGAATTAGTTGAAAGTTATAATTTTGTTATTAACAAAAAAGATAGCAAATACGAAGTAAACTTAGAGATTTTAGAGGAAAATAGAAATTTCTACATTGAAAAATCTTGTCATTATTTTATTGAAAATTATAACCCTAGTGATTTATTTATATCCAAAAAGATCTATAAAAATGTTTTACCTAATTTTACCAAAGTGGCTAATGGTCAATTATACTCGTCCAATAGAACTTATTACACCTACAAAATAACGTCTAGCGATTCACATAAATATTATTATGGCGTTAGTCATGTTAAGAAAAAGAATGCTACAATTGAGAATTGCCTTAATGATGGGTATTTAGGGACGGGTGGCTTTCACTACAATAATTGGAAAGCCAAATATTTAAGCAATATTACAAAAGAAATTATTGGTTTATTTAACTCTAAAATTGAAGCTTATGAAAATGAGAAAACTTTAATTGGCAACCTCTATAAAACTGATGAAAATTGTTTAAATGTTACTCCAGGTGGATTACTTGTTCATGGACCTAGAAATATTAAAAAGAATATTACTGAGGAATATTGCGAGTTTCATGGCGAGGTTACTAAACACCAGGCAGGAGTTTGTTGTAAATGTCTAGTAAAAAATGTTTTTACTATGCAAGAATGTGCTGTTCATGGTTTAGTTACATTTCGTGGAGAGAGATGTATTGCTTGTACCGTAAAGGGCAATATTTCATTAAAAAATTGTATTGTCCATGGGGACGTTAAACATAAAGACAATAATTGTATGACTTGCCAGAACTTAAAGAATATAAGTATAAAAGAATGTTCTATTCATGGTGAAGTTAAGCATATTGGGGATAAATGTTATTCATGTTTGTTAAATAAAGATTTGGAAGTTAAGGAGTGTTCTAGACATGGGTTAACTAAATTTCAAGCAGGTAAATGCGCTACATGTCGTAATTTATCTTTAATTTCATTAAAATATTGCCCGGTCCATGGTGAAAGCAAGCATAGAGGGGATACTTGTTATAAATGTTCAAATTCAAGAACTGTTAAAATAAAAGAATGTAAAGTTCATGGAATGGTTAAGCATCAGGGCGATAAATGCTGCACTTGCAATAGTCAATTTACTAAAATTGAAGAATTAGAATGTAAAATTCATGGGATAGTTAACTTTCAAGCGGGTGTTTGCACTAATTGTAAAATTGATAAAGAAATAATTTTAAAAGATTGCGAAATTCATGGATTAGTTAAGCATAGAGTAGATAGTTGCTTTACTTGTAAAAGTAATGATTCCATAACTAATAAAGATTGTTCTATTCACGGTTTAACAAAGCATTCTGGGGACTCCTGTTGCAAATGTTCGAAAGCAAAATTATTAAAAAAGTGAATCTATAATAAAATTTATCCTTTGCTATTACTATTAAAATATAGATTTTATAAAACTATGGAATATTTGTTATAGTATAAATTAAACTATTGATGAGAGTTTTAGGAGTGGTGATATGTCTGTGAAGAATAAAACGCATTTAATGGCAGTGTTCATATTGATTGTATCATCACTATTATTCTTGATGGGGGCAAGTAATAATAAAACTGAAGATTCATCTAGTGTGAAAATACGAGTTGGGGCATTATTTTATAATAATAATATAGAAAGACATACATGTAGTGGAAGTGTCATTGATAGTGCTACAAAGAATCTTGTTTTAACAGCTGCCCATTGTATTAGCGGGACGGGTAACGGTATGGCTTTTGCACCAGGTTATGATAAGGGGGCTGCACCTTTTGGATATTGGAAGATTGATAAAATTTTTGTTCCAGATAAGTGGAGGACAAATCAAGATCCAAAATATGATTACGCTATATTAAAATTATCGAAAAATAACATGAAGCAAAATATTGAAGATTATACTGGGGGTTTCGCCATCAATGCAAATAATAAAAATAATATAAGCATCAATGCACCTTCATATAATGCTGGATCAAATGATAGCCCCATAGACTGCACAACAAAAACTTTTATAAAGAATGGGTACCCTGCTTTCAATTGCCAAAATTACAAAAGTGGAGTTAGTGGAGGGCCGATGCTCAATAAAAACAATGAGAGAAATTATATTGTAGGAGTTATTGGTGGTCTGGAGCAAGGGGGTTGCACTGATGATACTTCTTATTCATCTCCACTTGACATTAATGTTATTAATAATTTAAAAGATAAAGCTATAAAAAATGCAAATAGTGATTTGGCGCCACAGCCTAGTGAGCCTAATTGTATTGCAACCGGTTAATAAATATTATAAATGAATAATCAATATTTTAATAATTAAAAATTTTATAGTAAAAATGGAGTTAAATTGTTTAAAAGGAAAAGTAAAACAACGGGTGAAGAACGAGCTAGAGAATTACTCAATAGTAAATACAGCTTCGGTAGAATAACAACAATTGAGGCGAAGTCAATTGACTATAGAAAATTTAAAGATGTGCCCATAATTAAAAAATAGTTTAGTATTTATTTTTGTGATAATGTCGAGCGTCATGAATGTTGAAAATGGTTAAAGTTGATATAAGATATTATAAAATCTATTAATTTTAAGGTGATATGTATGAAGATTACGAAAACTTTTGCGGGGGTTATAGCCCTGTCAACATTGACCATCGGTGCGGGTGCCACAACATGGGCGGCCGTAACTGATCCAATGACGGGAAACGGTGACCAAATAAATATAACCCTTCCAAATGCAGCCAATCCGGAGCGAACGGGTAAGAATGTTGTTGACTTACTTGCAAATGATGAGGGGCCGATAGACGCTAACGCCACAATGCTTATGGAGCCTGACAGTGGTGAACTTGTCAAAAGTTTAACCTTCGGTAGCACTAGCTTTACCATTGATGATGGAGTTTTAACAGTCACTTACTCTGGAAAATCAAAAACAGATGAAATACCTGAAAAATTAAACTATGTTATCTACAATAAGGATAAGACACTTGAGCGCTACGTTCCAGTTGATTTTAATGTAGATCAAGAGAGTGACGCCAACGCTGAAGAGAACTTCAAAGCGGTTGATGACACAATTAAAAACGATGTGACTTTAGGAAAAAACGTTAGTCTGCAATACAACCTTGTGGATAATGATGTTTTTGACTCTGAACTCATCCCAACCATACACCTAATCGACCCATCAACAGGTAAGGTAAGTAACAATAATACTTTAACCTACGGTAAAGTTACTTATAGTCTTGATGAAAAGGGAATGCTTAATATAAAGGCGACTGCCCCATACGCCAAAGCGGATTTCAAAAGCTTTAAATACTCCATAACAGGACCTTACGGTTATACAAGTGAAGCTACGGTGAATGTCACGCCTAATTTCATAACGGCCACTGACCCCACCACCACTCCGCCAGCTCCAACAAGTGATCCGACGTCAAGTGCACCCACCACAAGCACTCCACCCACAACTACACCTCCTACCACTTCAAGTGACCCAACTTCAAGCGACTCCACAACCACTTCACCGGCAACCGTTGATCCGACGAGCACTGCTCCAAGCACAGGCACAACGAGCAAGAGCTCAAGTAATATCTCAACAAAGTCAAGCACTCCTACAGTGACAAATTCAACATCCTCTAAGAGCTCTACTAAAACAGCTTCAAGTAACTCTAGCAAAGTTATAACAAATAATAGTAATGTCATAAAGAGTGGAACTGTGAATGATAAAGGAAGTATTGTCGGACCTAAAGTGCAGACTGATAATGTGAATTAAATTGATTTTAAAAGTAAATTATTATTTTATAATATAAAATTAATGTGCTTTAGAATTTATAATTTTGATTAAAACACTGTTTCTCGCGGGTTATATCGAGAAACAGTGTTTTAACAGTTTATTACGAAAAACATGAAATAAAGCCGTCTATAGTTATAACTACTAAATAACTATAGACGGCTCTTCTAGAATTCGATTTAGAGTATATTTTTATATTAAATTTTTTATAGATAAATTAATGAGTTTTCAGGAGTAAAAAATGATTAAATACCATTTCAATCAAAAGACGGGGCGTGCAAACATTTGTAAAGCAGTCCATAAATGTCCGCTTGGTGAGGGGACTCCACACTTTGACAATAAGGAGGAGGCAAAAAAGTACGTGGAGGCTAACGCCTCACAAGAACATGAATTACTTACAGCAATTAGTAAAAACACATCAAAGACCACTGGGCATGCTAAAAGTAATGGTAAAGATAAGCCTTTCAAGCCCTCCTTCAAGAACGTTAAAAGTAAAGAGGAGACACTTCGAATGATCCGCAATTGGAAGACTGGGGAATATACTCGTAAAGAATTAGACCAAATGGAGCTTGAATATATTGAAGTGGAAACCTCCTACGGCTCATACAACGCTACAATATCCTTAACAAATGATGATATTCACGCCTTCCTGTACGGCGCATGTCTCTCTTGGGCGTATGAAGCACACTTACAGCATGGAGGTGACTTTGTGGTGTGGACCATTAATCCTGGAGAGAAAAATTGGAAGGGGCATGTTGCACTTGATTTAGGTAATGGTGAATGCTTTGATTGTGAGGGGGTTAGTGAATACGAGGAGGGAGATTCAAATTTTATGAGCTATAAAGCAAAGTGCGAGAAAATGTCGCTGGATGATTTTATTAAAAAATTTAAAATGGATGAGGTTTCGAAGGATTATAATAATATTGGCCGCTACATGCTAGGCTATAAGGTAAATGATCTATTAAAGGAATATGGACTATTAAATGGTTAGGTTGCAATTAAATATTTTTAGAAACTATTTAAAGAATTTATAAATGGAGACTAATCATTATGGCTAAGTATCATATTAATCCCGAGACGGGTAAGGCGAATATTTGCCGTGCGGATAAGAGACCATGTCCATTAGGTGCTGAAACCCCACATTTTGATACTAGGGGCGAGGGTAATTCCTACGAAAAGCAGGCGGCAAGGGGTAATGAAATGTTTGTAAAATTTGCTAAGAAAAAGGATATGAGACAGCCGATAGCATTAAATAAGGGAGCTTTAGGAGAACTTGAAGAATTAAAGGAAAAGCGGCCTAAGTCTTTTGCAGTTTTTGAGCGTAAAATGAAACCGGGTAGGGGTAATTTTGCTGATTCTGGCTTCATTGGGAAGGATGATGACCTGTTGGAGGTTATGAATGAGGATGCGGAAAAGTGGACTGATGAAAAGGTGTTGGAGGTTATTTATCAGTGTAAGAAGTTAAGGGATGCTAAGTATCAACGTAGACGGCCCGCTGATTTGAGGGACGGATTAGAGACCGCTTACCTGGATTCATTTTATATGGGCTCCCAGGAGTGTCCGTTCTGTTCCAATAAGGTTAATGTGAACGCTAAAACAGTTTTTAGGGATGCGGGGCACGGTAGCTATGTTGTTGGGGAGGGGGATGTTCATAATTCTCGTAACGCTATTGTGAAATTTACTGATTTGGACGTGCATATGTTGGAGGCACATCGCTTTGAACAGAGAGCCTCTTTTGCACCACATTTTGATAAATTAACTGATTTATTTGATTAATTTGATAAAAAGTAGATTTTCCTATTATTCTAATATAAGTATTACTTCCCATCAATTTTACTTTTAAATAGCTAACAGTTGACTTTTACACCTCTATTGGTTATAATGAAAATAATTTACTATCGGAGGATTACGATGAGAGACAAGAGGATTGAAGATAGACAAATCATCGCAGCCAGGGCGCTGAAGCGAATGGGACGGGGAACTAAGAAAACTGAGAAGCTTGCAAAAATGCCTTTGAAGGGCTTAAGCAATGGGTAGGTGAGCCAAAATGTAATGCCGGATAATTACATTCTTGTGCGCCACGGTGAAAGTGAAGGTAATGTAGCGGTTAATGCTGCAAAGCTCGGTGATACAAGCTACTACACTGATAAGTTTGTGACAACTCCTGGAACTCAATGGCGCATCACTGATGATGGGGTAAAGCAGGCCAACGCAATCGGGGAGTTCATCAATGGTATGGGAATGGAGTTTGACCAATATTTTGTAAGCCCCTATGTGCGCACCCGCATGACCGCTGCACAGTTGAAACTTGATAACGCTAAATGGTTTATGAATAGGGCGTATCGCGAGAGGGAATGGGGAGAGTGTGATACTCTAACCCTGCAACAGTTCAAGGAACAGTACCCCAACTCAGCTGCTGTTAAAAAACATAATCCACTTTACTGGTGTCCTCCCGGCGGTGAAAGCATTGCGGATGTTGCGGAAAATCGAGTTCGTAACATTATGGATACTCTTCATAGACAATATTCTCATAAGAATGTGATCGCCGTGACTCACGGTGAAGCAATGTGGGCTCACAGGCTAGTTCTTGAGCGCTGGAGTGATGAAGAGTTCAAGAGGAATGATGCAAGTAAGGATATGAAAATCCACAATTGTCAGGCCATTCACTACCGTCGCAGGGATGCAAACTCCAACACTCCCCTTAACCAGTATCGAATTGTTACTCCACTTAAGCAAAATGACGGTTCATGGAGAGCTGAGGTTACCACTGACTGGACTGATTTTTCCTTCAAGACTTACACCAATAAAGAGTTGTGGGAGACCGTGAAGAATATTGAACCATTATTCTAGCTATTATTACAATAATTGAGAAAATACCTATAAAATGCCGTTAATCTATAAGATTAATGCAAAAATCACAGCTATGATAATATAAAATAACTACTTAAATATTTAAAGACATTTAAAGGAATTCGGTAGAAAATTGACTAACTATTAAGATTCATGTCAGCGTAAAAGAGCAAGTTAAATTAATGGCCTTCAACATTTTGAATCAAGAAAAATTTTAATATTGTATTTTTATATCTTTGATATAAAAATATTTTATAAATAACTTTTTATTAAAATTTTATTTATAAAGAATATCACTTTTATCATGGAGTTTTATAATGATTAATTTTAAAAAAATAGCGGCTGCAGTATCACTAACTGGAACGTTAGCTGGAGTGGGAGTAATGGGTGCAAATACTTCAAACGCTAGCACAGCTGACTCATATCACACACATTACTCGGCATCGTATGGTTCCGTTGCCGAATGTCTAGCAAACAGGACGGGAGCACAATCAAGTGCTATTCGTTATGATAATAGCATTTACAAAATGACTCAATTCACATATATTGGCTCATGTGTATACAGTAAAAGCATTCACCGATACACTTATGGGCATATTACATGGAAGTCAGTCACCTCCATATCGACACGTGGATGATAATTAATTATAAATTTTTGAGGACCGAGTATTTTACTCGGTCCTCAAAAAAGTTAATAAATGAAAACTTATGATTTTAGCTCACACTCAACAATGCTAGAAAATAATAAAAATCGATGTGCTAAAACATATATAATATTTTGAAGTTCATTAAAACTCCAATTGACAAAAACCTACGATTTTATTTATAATAATTTTGATGTTTACCCAATAGGAAAAAGAGGTAGTTCTAAAATGACAACAAAAATTTATGGAGAGAGCGATGATTTACTTGAGTTCGATGGAACAATTTATGGAGAGGCGACTGCCTTTGATAAACCCATAATGATTAAGGTTACGAATGGTAAAAATGATATTGTCTTTAGCTTCCTGTATGATAACGAGGGAGCTTGGAGATTCAACTGTGATGATTATAGCGATGGGGAGCTAGCAAGCGATTTCGCTTGGGAAATCAAACGTCTCCCCGCAAATTGGAGTGACTCAATGGAGGATGATTATGGCTATAGTGATGTGGTCATTCTTCCCCGCGCTTTTACTAATGCTTTCTCCCTTGAAGATGGAGAATGGGAAGAGGTACAATAATTTTAACTATTTTAGTAACATAAAGTGTGATTAAATAAATAAAAATTAGAACAACAAATTGATAAAGAGTTACCTAAAATTATTGTACAGAGCGAGCATAACCTCTATGAGGATATGGAGAAAACTTTAATGGGAAAAATGGGTTTCTGTATATTGAAATTATATAAAATGCGAGTCTAAAGACTTATTAAATAATTGAGTAGATTATAGAATCCCCCAATCTCGGAAATCCTCCCGATTATAGGGATGGATAAATCTCCAAAAGCATTATAGCTGTTGATGTAATAATATTGGAAGATATTGTTAAGTATAGTTCACGACCCGATGTGGAAAAGTTTTGTCATATTGAGTCTGTAAAGATTATAGTGCAACTCTTCTAAAAAATACGATAATTGAGAGAATGGAACTAAAATGCCTTTAACTTATAAAAATTATTTTCTAGAAGATTTGTTAAATAATAGTGAATTCAAGAAGAGCTACAATTTCTTCATAGATAGTGTAAACGAATGGTTAAAAAACTTAGCTCTTAATAATGGAGAGTATCTTCAAAGCAATTACGGATCACTTTTAGTGAACGGCTTAATTAATAGCAATGATAGGAGTGCACTTGACCATTTACCAATACTTTACTCATGCTTTATAAATGGGGAGAGTAGAGGTAAAAAAACTTTTGATAACGGTGTGGCTTTTATAGATTTTTTAACAAATTCTAAAATATACATTGAGTACTTCGAGAATTTTTTCACCATTACAACAGACCCCACTATTAAAATAATTGAGTTTATGAGAAGTCTAAAATTATACTCCGGTCACAATTATTTTAAAAGTTATGAGTATTTTTATAGTAAATTAAATTTTAATTCAGTTGATTTTTATAGTCTTTATGAGTTTGAGTACCTTAATAGTGTTAAGGTTATTGAAGAGTTTATAGAGTTTAGGTGTAAAGCTCTAAAAGAAATTACGAAAAATAAACAAAAGAGAGTTCAAGCGGATTATACACGTCCCTGCAAAACTCTTTTAAAATACAGACTACTTACCGTGGATGGCATTGCTGTGGAGGATTTGTTGGTTGACTTCACACGCCATTTATATCATTTCAGGGGACACCAGGAGTATGTTATCTTTAGAATATTGGAAAGCCTTTCAGATGGTGAAGAGCTTACTGTTTTTATTAATAACTTTCTGAAGCTCATAAAAGATAAAGATAGTCTTGCCCCCATCAAAGTTGAGGAGCGAATTGATGTAAAGCGTCTAATGAAAGTTTATTCCAGTCATATGCCTCTTGAGTGGGCTTTGGAGTTAATAAGCGAAGCTTCATATGTAGAAGAATAATAAAGGCATTTGATATATATAATATTGTTACAAAATAAACAGGAGATCAACATGAATATAAAAAACACATTAATCACTGGAGTGGTTCTTGGAGGAGTTGTAGTGGGTGGCGCTTCAATGGGTGGTGCTGCGGTTAAAAGTGCTCCAGTCATTGCTAATCAAGACAATGTAACCATTTCACTACCAAACTCGGGTCATGGTGAAAGATTGGGGCAAACAGTGGTCAACCTGCTTTCCAATGATAAGGGAAGCATTGACACAAAGAAAGTAACTCTCATTAACCCCGTGACCAAAAAGGCCTCCAATAATTTCAAGATAGGCAAAACAACTTATAATTTTGATAAGGGCGTCTTAAGGGTTAGCTACTCCGGTCTTTCAAGCATCAATGATTTTAAACCACTTACTTACAAAATCACTGCTAAGGGTGGGTTAAGTACTGCAATGGCTCAGGTCCATTTCAAAGTAAGTCAGTTGGCTGATCCAGTTAGTACGCCGCCAAAACCTGTTAAAACAGTTACTACTAATGCTAATCCTTTAGCCGTTAAAACTGTTTTAAAAAAGACTATGGAGATTCCACCACTAATGCGGTGAGAGAATTTTAAAACATGAACTATTGACTTTATAAGAACATTTTATATATAATACTATTATGATTAAATTTACTACTGTTGACCAAGCTAGCGAGGCGCTCGATGCCTTACAATTTTTTGTTCGAAAGCTCACTGAATTTGTAAGGAATGGCGATATTACTATTGTTGGAGCTGGGGATAACATCAATCTCATTGATTTTGCCCTAAATTTTGAAAAGCTCGATATTCTTCGATTTGAAAATGATGGTGGCTATTTAACTGTTGTTCTTGACCTTGATGATGAGGAATTTATTGAATATACAGTTAAGAATAGTGAAGTTCAAGAACTGTTCATTAAGTAATATTTAAATTATAAATTTTTATTATAATTTAAATATTATTTGGGGGGCTAAGCGCTATTAGCGCTTAGCCCCACCAAATAATATTACTCAACTAATAGAATTATTTACTTTTAACAATTTGTAATAATTTGACTATCTACTAATAAAATATTAATATGTTTTAATATATTAAATGAACTGGAGTATTATTATGATGAGCGCATTTGAAGCACGAAAATTAATCAAGCCAAGTAACTATTTAGGCTCTCCACTTGTGACTGAAGAGGCCGCCTCCACCGTGGATAACCTGATAGAATTTATTGAAAATAATATTAGGGAGGCCTGCGAGAACAGCCACCCCAACATGCACTTCACTGTTAATTTAGACAGTTGTCTCTCCCCAGTAATTTACGATAGAGCTATGGATAGACTTGAGGAGAACGGTTATTCTGTTAGAAGTTATGGTAGGGGCAAGAGGGATAAGTGGAGTTTTGAGGTGATGTGGGGAAGCGATCTTCCTTGGCGTAATGTGCTTGAGCACTGATTCTTTAATTTTTAAAAAGGCGTCCATGGTTTGACTGTGGGCGTCTTTTTGTGTGTTTTTGCGCGAGTTTTGTGGGTTTTTGGTATAATGTTTGTATATTCTTAAAGAAAGACTTAACAAAAATGCAAGAAAGAAAAGAACTAATCAACAATGGTGAATTAATTGGAATATACTCCATCAAAACACCCTCTAGCGGAATCTATATTGGAATGACATGCGTTGGGTTTAATAAGCGCTGGAGTGGTCACTATAAAGACTTAAACAATGGTCGCCATAAAACTAAAGGTTTAGTAAACGCTTTCAAAAAATATGGGTTCGATGTATTAGAATTCACCATTCTTGAATCATGGGAAAAGCCTGGAACAATACAAGAATTAATAGAGCTTGAAAAAGAAATACTAATTGCTGAAAAATATTGGTGGGAGTTCCATAAAAACATAGGTTTTAATATGATCCACGGTTGCCCAACAGGAACGGGAAGCGTAATTCATAGTGAAGAGACACGAAACCGAATTAGAAAAGCCGCCCTAAATAATAAAAATTCTTCTAATAAAGAAACATATAAAATTAAAAAAGTACCTTATAATATTTTGTCTAAAATTAATAAAGATATTTTATTAAAAATAGAAGAATTATATGCTAAGGAAGAGAATTTATTTTCTATAAGTGAAAAATTGAAATTAAATAAAAGTGTATGTCTCGTTGCATTAAAAATAATAATTAATGGCGATCCAGATTCTAAAATTTATCAAAAATGTTTAAATTGTGATGCGATGATTGAGATAAAAACAGACAGGTTAAGAAAGTATTGCTCCAATAAATGTTCATCAAAACAGCAAAACTCTAATAAAAAACAACTTGAGGCTGAAGACGTAAAAAAGCTATATTGGGATGAGAAGCTATCTGCTAATCAGATTGGGGAAAAGTATGGTTACTCAGGACAAGCCATACGAAACTACATGAGAAAAAACGGCATTCCACTGCTTGGAGAAAGACACCAAAGAAAATAGTTGACAATTAATTATTATTATGTTATTGTTTACTTGTTGTTGAAAAACACCAACGAAAAACTAAATAGTGAAAGCTATTTACTATGGCGGTAGACCTAATTCAGAGGGCATCTGGAGCTCGCCTGCAAAGCGAGTGGTTAGCGGCTCGCCTCCGCCTACCGTCTCCATATGGTTTTAAGTATTTTTTGAAATTATTGTTTCATAAGGCTTTTAAAGTCTTGTGGAATACCTTAATAAAGGTATTGACTTTTGTATAAGAATGTTATATGATTAACTTAATGAACTTGTAAAAGGCTCATTATGGCCAGGTTGCTATATTGGTAGTGGCGGCTAGACTTTTGTCCCACGACAAACAGTGGTTGAAAGTTATATATTTATTAATTTAAATATATAATTTGGTTAAGTAATAAGTGAAATATATTATTATTTTTCCCAATCTAGTGTGGGGATAACTCACTGCGGGTTCAATTCCCGTCCTGGTCACTTATACTTACCGCCCGTTCGTCGGGTTGCGGTTCGATTCCGCGCTTATAGACCGTAAGGTGAAAGTTGGTAGTGGGAGTCATCCTCCCCCGGTAAGTTATTTTTTAAATTTTATAATTAAAAAGTGTAGGTATGTTTTTCTTACCTTTTGGAATCCAATGTTAATGATTGTGAAAACTATTATAAGTAACGGAAATTAACAAAGGAGAATGAAATGGTAGAGAATGTAGCATACAACCCAGGACACTATGGACTTGAGGTCATCGGTTCAGTCGAGCTTTCGGGCTTCGACTGGGAGTTTGACGAGTTGATGGTGCTCCACGGTGAGGATGGTTACTACCTGGCAACAGATAGTGGTTGTTCTTGCCCAATGCCTTTCGAGAACTACGGCGGCATCGAGGACCTTACGGGGCCCCTGACTGCGGCGCAGGCTCGGGAGGAATCTGAGGCACATTGGAACGGATATGACCGCGAGGAATTTGACGCTCTAATGGCGAAGATTGTGTAAAAATTTGCTACTAATATTGGGGTAACTGATATTAGTAGCAAATAACCATGCCCCAGTGGTCTAGCGGTTAGGACGCCTCCCTCTCAAGGAGGAGATCGCCGGTTCAAATCCGGTCTGGGGTACCTATGATTTTGCCGCCACGCTTTTTCAAGCGTGGCGGCAAAGACACATCACCCACCAATTATTCCCATAAAATTATTTAAATACTTTGATATTTTCTACCATTAAAAGTTACTCCCCCGCATGAATAACCCAATGGGGAGTGAAATAATAGTGGGGCAACTTAAATCAAGTGTCACGTAAGGAAATACAAGGGATAAAAATGTTTGGGTTAACACTATTAGAGGTAATAGATGTAACGTAAGTAACCTTACAAGGATTAAATACTACTAAATCTAATATTGAAGCGCGGCATAATAAAAAAATCTTATGAAAAATAATTTTAAAAAAATAGCAACATTAAGTCTCATCCCATTAACCATGGGTGGAGTATCGATGGCGGCGATGACAGGCTCACATGCAACTCTAGTAAATAATAGCGTTAATGCTAATTATAGCGTTGTGAACACTGACTCATTGAATGTGAGAAGTGGCCCTGGGGCTACTTATCCCTCAATTGGAGGAATAAGTAGGGGAACTGTCATCACTGGAATTGTTTCCAATGGATGGGTTAAAATAGCAACTGGAGAATTTACTGGAAATTGGGTGAGCGCCAATTATATGAGTAAAACCACCGCCCCGGCAACTCCGAACACACAAAGTACTAGTGGAACAGTGTTTAAGAATACTCCAGAGTTTGCCACCAACACAACAATCAATATTAGAAGTGGTCCTGGGTCAAGCTATCCTGTGGCGGGAACAGTGGAACAGGATTCATTACTTTCCGGTAAAATAGTTAATGGTTGGGTTAAAATTGATGATGGAATGTATGCCGGAAAATATGCTTCAGCATACTATGTGAAACATCTTAAAAGTTCTCAAACTAGTGTTAAAACAATAGCTGGAACACCGTTAACAAGTAACACAATAACACTCTCACAGGCTGAAACTAATCTACGAAAGCGCATTATTAGTGTTGCTGAAACACAGGCCGGTAAAGCATACCTGTGGGGTGGAGATAATGTCAAAGATGGGTTTGACTGTTCAGGTTATAGCTCATGGGTTTATCGACAGGTGGGAATCTATATTCCAAGAACAAGCTATCAACAGGCACCGGCATCCACCCCAAAAACAGCTGAAACTGCAAAACTTGGCGACCTAGTCTTCCTCAAAAAGAAAGACGGCACCGTTTATCATGTGGGAATCTTACTCAACTCAACATCAAAAACCTATTGGAACTCACCAGATACTGGAGATTATATAAGGGTTGGGACCTATTCCTTCAATAGTAATGTTATCTATGGCAGCTTCATACGATAAAAATATGAATGTTAATAATTTAGTTATTAATTATTTTCCAATATTTATTTAAGATTTACTAAAAATATTGAGTAAGGTTTAAATAAGTATAAAATAAATTCATCAATTAATTACTATTAGTAATATATTGAATTTTATTAGGAAATAATAAAAATATTTTTACACTCAAAAATATTCATGATAATATATGAAAGCTAAATTCTCAGCCCCCGTATGAATAACCCGTCTGGGGCTGAGAAAATAGACTGAAAAATTAAATTAATTTTTCAATAAAACTTTTGTAAGGGAATAGCGTGCGCGGGTTAACACTATTGGCATTATTAGGAGTAATAACAATTCTGGTCAGGCTTGGAAACCACTGTTTAACATAATTATTCAGGACCGCTAATACTGTAATACGGCTTCGTGAGTCAAAACCTCATGAAAAAAAATATTAAAAAAATAATAGCAGTAAGCATAATCCCACTAACAATGGGTGGGCTTACAGTAGGCGAGCTTACAGCATCACATGCAACAATGGCCAACACAACAGTGAGCGCCAACTACACCATAATCAACACTGCACAGTTAAATGTGAGAAGCGGACCTGGAGTAAATTATAAGGTCTTCACTGTTGCAAAAAGGGGACAAGTAGTTACAGGAATCGTTACTAACGGGTGGCTTAAAGTAACTTCAGGAAATTACACCGGAAAATACCTATCCACAAATTATCTTTCAAGAACTGGATCGCAAAGCACCACAGGTGGACAAAACTCAAGCGGAACACTCTTCGGCAACAAACCAGAGTATGCAGTGGCCACAAACACTGTCACCATCAAAAGCGCCCCCACTGCAGCATCAGGGACCTCTGGAAGCGTTGTCAAAGACTCCTTAATTTCTGGACGAAACCTCGGTAACGGTTGGGTTAAAATTGACTCTGGAATGTATAACGGTAAATACGCTGCAGTTAATTCTTTAAGAACCATTAGCGATGGAAGTGTCACCGCAAGCGCTGGAGCGCCCACATTAAGCTTAGCGCAGGCTGAGTCAAATCTTAGGAATCGCATCATAAGCGTAGCCTCAACTCAATATGGAAAACCTTACATATGGGGAGCAAGTAACCCTAACCTTGGCTTTGATTGCTCAGGTCTTAGCTCATGGGTTTATCAACAGGTGGGGATTTCCATACCTAGAACAAGCTATCAGCAAGCGCCCGCAGCTACAAGAAAAACAGCCTCCACAGCGAAGCTAGGAGATTTAGTATTCCTTTATACTAACGGTGGAACTGTTTATCATGTTGGAATTTTATTAAATACTGCCAATAAAACATATTGGAACGCTCCATCCCCCGGAAGCTACATCAAAACGGGGAGCTACGGCTACACCAATAATGTCTACTACGGTAGCTTTATTCGCTGAAGATAAAAAATCTGTTCCTTTAGGCTGAATAAAATCTTGTGGGTGGAGTTTGTAACAGACTCCACCCACAAGAGCATCACTTTTGGACATTTGAAAAATATAAAAATTTAATATATAATATAATGAACAAAAATATCTATTAAGAATGGTGTCCGAATGAACTTAAAAAATGATTATGAGAAAGAATATGGGGAAATTATCTATGTTAAGGTTAACGGGCGACCCTATAAAACTTATCTTGATGAGCACGGAACACAGCGCTTCATTCCCAATAAAATTGTGGAAAATTATGTGAGGAAAAATAGTGACCTTTGGGAGAATAATAAGAGTGAAAGTAAAATTTACACTCATAACTCCATCAGCACCGATGTGCAACTGGGACGGGTGAGCTTTGAAGACTATCTAGAATTCCAAACGATGCATAACTCTAGTGTTGAGTACGTTGACTCAACGGCTACTCAAATGCTTGAGGCACTTTTCAACCGTTCTCCTAAGGGTGACGAGTTTCAAAATATCATTGATAACACTGACTTTGGCGAGGAATATGGTGATTTCATCGATGAGGATCCTAAATGGCAGGAGATCTATGATGAGCACTTTGATAAGTTTATGAATAAGTATTACCATATTGACAATCCGCTCTGGAAGTAATATACTTATTAGGTAACATTAATAGAGTTTAGGTGGAGTTTAAAGTGAGTGAAATTGATTGCATCAAGCATTATCCGATAGCGAATTATTGGAATGATAAAGGTGAAGGGGTTATTGGTCGAACCCTTTACCTAATTCTTGAGGAGTATGGTAGTGGTGATTCAGATAACAGTAGCTCTCCAGGGGACATTTGGGTGGGTGGCGGTTCAGGTGAAGGCTCATGCAGTGTGATGGATGGTGTTAACGCTGCCCTTGAAACAATTAATCATATTATTGAGCTAACTTTTGAAAATGAGCACCCTCACTCGGAAGAGATTCGTAGCGCCATTGAAAACGAATTCCATATGGAGTTTGATGAGTTCTATAATGAATTATACTGTGGAGAGTTTGTTGAGCTTCAGATGGAGAATGAAATCATTTACTCACCACTTAATTACGGACGATTCAATTATTATGGTGATGAGTGGAGCGAGATTATTAGTGAAGCTAAGGATAACGGCTACAACAATGATTATAATTATATTGAGGAGTTCATCGCCTGTGAAACGGGACGGTATGTTTTGGAGCGTTATGAGAAAATTTGTAACGTCCTTCCCTCATTTGACCTCTTCAAGTATGGAAGCGGGGATAAGGCATATGATGACTTCCTTAATCTTGTTCTAGCTAATCGTTTAGAATGGTTGGATTACTAAAAGTTATAAAAGGGGTTTTGTAAAACTGTGGCGGGGGCGTAGCCCCCGCCACAGTGGTAACGCTCAATAATATAAATAATATATAATTGTCTCAACCATTGACTTTTCACATTAATAATAATATAATATATACTAATCAACGGAAATTATTTAAAGGATTTTAATGAAGACTTTGTTCTTGAATCGCCGAAGCATTAGTGACTTTACTGAGGATCCGATCGATTCCATGAAGTTCACCTTCACCCCCGCTCTGGTCACCATCGAAGCCGTGAAGCGGGATGAAAAGATTAAGAGTGGAAGCATCCCCTCTCAGGTTTTCAAGGAGTATTGCCTGAATGTCTTTTCCTTCACCGAGGATGAGACTGTGACGTTCCTCAAGGATGGGGAGTATATCGCCTCCCTTGCGCGTGGTGAGGATGTGCAAATTATTGAGGGGATGAATTTCTCCCTTCAGTCCCGTGGAGTGGGCGGTAACTCAAGTGAAGAGGATTACTTCATCATTCACTCAAGTGTGGGAAACTTCGAGGTGAACGATGACGAGTACATTCTCTTCCTCTACCACGCGCGAAGCATTATCAGCAATCTTCGATACTCCTTCGATAACGTCTACCACCCGGATGAGGTGGATGGGGTCAACACCTTCGAGCGTGTGATTGGTTGGGTGAACCCCGCCACCCCTACTCCACGCCGCAGTAGAGCCTAATATATTATACTTCCAGAATTTTGATAAAATATTTTAAAATCATTATTTTGGGAGTATAATATGGCTAATAGCGTGACGGGAGCTGCTTCGAAGTCTAAGCAGCCTAGAGGTGGATTCATTCCTAGAAAAAGTTTTACTATAAGCTCATTCAACCGCGACGTTAATAATGTTGAAGAGGTTCTGCAAGATGATAACATTAAATATGCCTCCATTATAGGGCTAGCTGTTGATTATCTTAGCCGCTATATATACGGTGAGGTGGATGAGGTTGAGGTTTTTTCAGTATCCTTGCTAGGTGCCAGAGCTTACGGTCTCATGACTGCCAATCCAGAGGAGATTGATGGCGCACTTTCCCTACTCCCCCTTAGTAAAATTCTCGATAGAGAATTGGTGAATAACGTTCTTAAACTTGTGCATTATGACGCCGTTTTCAGAGCCGGTTACCCACTTCAAGCCTCCCCCATCTATCTTCCCGATTATGATTCCACCACCATAAACACCGTGATTGAAATGGTGGAGAGAACTTTAGCGTTCATGAAAAGTCTCAAAGAGGAAATTACCTTTGCCTACACATTTGAAAACGGTTACACAAGTAAAATAAAGGCGGGGGATGGTGATTTCATGACTCCAACAACAATGTTTGATATGAAGTGCATAAGGGGAGAGATAACGAGTAAACACACTTTACAATTATTGATTTATTTTATACTTGGAGTAAACTCTGGAGATAAACTATTTTCAAAGGTTAGTAAAATCGGCTTTTGGAATCCTAGATTTAGTGAATATTATATACTGAAGGTTCGGGATATCGAGTGGGAGACTATCGAGACTGTTGCATCATCAATTGTGGGAGTGAGCGTTGATGGAGTGCAAAGGCTACATAATTATTATGATGAGTTAAAGTTTTAATAAATGCTTTATAAAAATCCATCTAAATTGATTCTAATGAACGCCTGCTATCCCTTTACTTAATAAATGGTTATAGTGGGTATTTTCACTGTCTAGAGCATATTTTTACGGAAGCACTGTTTTTTGATATATCCATCATAAAACAATTATTTTCATAAAATATATAAAACAATCACTTTCCCATAATTTATAAAAATAATCTAATCGTTAAGTATATTTAACCACTATATTATTCTCTACTCATTATTAAAGACATTTGGATAGGACAGTTAATTCGCTATTTTAGCATCAGATCCTCACAAAAAGTATTTCACAGTTAAATAATATTCACTAAAAATAAAATTTTACTTTATAAGTAAAAGGTATATAATAGAATTAATGACATTTAAGGACGAATATGAAAAACCCATCTGAAATAGTTAAGGTAAATACTAAAGATCTTGAAGAGCTATTACTCCACATCAATAGTGAGAGTAATAAGAAAATAGATGTATTAAATTTAATGAAGTCCATTAATAACCCCACTAATAATTATTTTACTAAACGATATCTATACTTCTTTCTCATGGCTGCCTCGAGCAACATAATTGACAGTTTACACAATAATATTCGGGGTAAGTATAATTATTTAAGTAGTGAAGAATTTTATATTGATATGGCTAAATTTCAAAAGCTTTATATCTATCCTTGGAGGGAATTAAAAGATAGCTCGATGGTGAGCTTTACGGAGAGAGTAGACCACCCCCTCAATATTTATTCAGATGGTTTAGTGCAAGAGGTTAGCACCACTATCGCTAACTTCAATGATGATTTATATGATGACTATGAAAAATATTTTAATAAAATGCTTGTAAAGTTTAAAAATGAAAGCAAGCGTAATGTTCTTTTCACTGGATCTACAAATGATTTGAAAGATGTTATGGAGGTGAACTCAATCATCAACGCCATCAATTATATGAATGTTCATCTCTCTAAAAATCAAGTGTCTAAAACTTCATTGGAGTATAAAACCTCTATTGAGAATATGAAGAATGTTTTAGATAAACTTTCTGAGCTTAATATAACCACCCCCTATGCTAGTAAAAGCATTTATGATAAAAGGTTACGATATAATAATTATTATCTTATACAGTTATATTTTGTTGCCAAGACATATTTGATTGTTAACTGTAACTATGATGAGGATAAGGCTGAGGAGTTAACAGATAAGGTTATTAAAGAATTAGAAATTATTAACGATAATTCGCCTATCTTTCTTAATCTTCACTTCAATTGTTATCAGCTTTTTAATAAAATTTTTAAAGGTGATATGCCGTTCACATGGATTATTGAGCTTGCCCTGAATCCATAAAACCATTGACAGTATAAACTTGTTCATATATTATTATGTCATGAATAAGTTTACTGAATTTTATGTAAGTGTGGATATTGAGGCTGTCGGTCCCATCCCAGGTGAGTATAGCATGAGCAGCCTCGGCGCATTTATTGCGGGTGTTCGCACTCAGGAGGGGAATTACACCACCTTTGATGCTAACGATTCCTCCAATATCTTTTATCGTGAGTTGAATCCTCTTAACGATAATTATGTTACTGACGCCATCAATGTGGGATTGCTTAAGGAGTTTGATTACTCCATTCCAGATGCTGACGGTTCACGAAAGTTCGCTCATATGAAGAAGTATGGTATCTCTCCCGCCACCGCCATGGATGATTTCGCTAACTTCGTTAATGATTTCAAGAGCACCATCGGTGTTCGCCCCATTTTCATGGCGTACCCGGCTAGCTTTGACTGGACATTTGTCTATTGGTATTTCCAGAAGTTTAATATCCCCTCCCCCTTCGGCTTTAGTGGAGTTTTGGATATGAAGACTTACTACGCTGCTAAGTTTGATAAGCCTCTTTCTAAGAGCGTTAAGAGGAATATGCCTAAGTCACTATTCCCGAAGCTTCCCCATACTCATAGCGCGGATGATGACGCCCTTGAGCAGGGTATTTTTGGAATGAACCTTCTTAAGAATTAATATAAGAGGTTCATATTATTAACGGGGTTTTTCAAAAATAATTTCTATAGACTAAAAATTATTCTAACTCTCATAATAATATTTTTATTTGAATAATTTATGGTAAAGTCAAAGATATTGAATGAACTTTTGGAGAAGTTATGGTAAATAATAAACGAGAAGTCGATGCTTATTTTGAAGATGATGAGTATTTTGATAATAGTGGGGTAAACGGGTCATTGACTGATAAAAATTTTAATGTCGAGACAGCTCCAGAATTGCATTTTGCCTCCTCCCTCAATCCTAGAAAAATGAGTCATATACTAATAGCTTTAATTATGCTCATCGCCGTTCTAGCTTTTGTTGCCTCATCACTATTACAAATTCTAATCTAATATTTGTGCCCGTTAAGACTCAATGTCTTAACGGGCACAAATAGAATAAAAGAAACATACTTAAATATTACTCAAATGTTTCATCAAAAGTGAAGAATTCACTAAACAACTTATCCTTAGACTCTGAAACCCGTCCATTACCCACCTCAACAATACGCCATTCCCCACGCATATTCTCAACAATGTCAATGGTGATGAGAGGTGAGGAAAACTTTGATGCCACTTCCTTCAACATTGAGGTAAAGGAATTAAAATTATCACCGTTTACACTCGATTGTCCGAAACCCTTAGAATGCTTATAGCTATGCACAAGTTCACCATTCAGTCACCAGGTTCGAATCTCATTATCACTCCACTCCTCAAGAGTTCTAATAAGAATATTATCCTCCTCGGGAGCATAGTCCTCGAGGAATCGAATATTAGTGATAACCTCATCAATACAAATGGTAAGAGTAAGGGGGCAATCGGGCCTCTTGTGCAGACGGACTATGTAAAGTAACTCTATTATTTTAGATTCATTTGGGGGGCGTAAAATTACGCCCCCAAAATAGTCATAATTAACTATATTTTAGAGCTAACTTGATGATACTGTATCATCAAGTTATAAAATAGGAGTCATTATGGACAATAGTGAAGATAAAAATTCTACGAAAAATGATAATAATTTGATTGTTTTGGCACAATATGCTGTGAGCATCGCTATATCTGTAGGCAGTTATTTTGCTTTATCACTGCTAGTGCAACTTTTAGACGGGACTTGCTACGCCCTTCCGTTAGACTATGGTGACATTAAAGATGCACGCCTCAAATTCACTACTTTATTTATATTACTTGCTCTTTTCTGGAGCCCCCTCCTTTATAGAAGGAAATATATAAGGTATATAAGTCTAACAATTATTTTACTTATCCCCTCCATCTATTACCTGATAACTGTCATTCCCTATGATGAAAGTTTTCATAATGGCCTTTGCTTTTGATTGCTATTTGTCCGATTTCATATTATTTGATGGTAATTATTGACTTATGGTGGTGGGGTGGTGTACAATTAAGTTATTATTTAAACCACTACTCCATCGAGGATCATTATGGGTAAGACCATCACCGTAAGTGTTCGACAAATCGTTATTTTCCTGTTTCTGTGCTTGTTGTCTGTGACAAGTGGGAGTGCTTCCGCCTATTATATGTCACATGACTCCAATGAAGTTAAGACTTTTCCCAATAATTTTAAGAAGATTAATTCCCCCACTCAGGCGAATTATGAAAATGCTAAACTTAACGGGCCCAAGTTGAAGGCTCAGTATTTTAATCTTCGTGAAATCAAGGGCATGAATGATGTGGTGACTGTGTTCAAGGGCGCCTGTTACAATTATCTCATTAATAAAAGTTACTGTGATTATATGAAGTTTAATCCGAAGATTTTCGGAACAAATGATACTTTGGCCGTGACTAATTTTAATTTTAGTAATAAAAACAACATTTATGCTGACTCAATTGACATTAATCCCATTCTATCAACTTTCACCACCACTGATGTTCAGTGGATCGCTTATCATGAGCTTTCACATGTTCAAACTGCACTCATCGCTAAAACTTATGATAAAATGCTTGCTATTGACTCTAGAGCAAATGCCGCCTATCCTACTAAAGGTAATGTTGGTGGAGGTGAGGTGTTAACCGATTGTATGACTGCAAATATGGCTGGTGCATACTACACCAGTACCCCCGGTTACATTCAAAGTGTCAAATCTTACAATCCATATGATCCTTTTTCCTTTATGCGAATTTGTAAAAATTGGAGTAAGATTCTTTATGGCGACGATAAACAGCATAAATTTACGCCTCCTCATATGCCTGGCGAGGCAAGCAGGCCATATAATGAAATTTTAGATGAGGTGGGGAATTTTTAATGGGGGAAGCTAAAACCATCATACACTGTCAGAGGTTACAGAATTAAAATATTAAAACTTACATTTTATAAGGGGCCTATAATAAGTAAGTATTCTTATGAAAATTAAAAAATTGCCAAAATAAAATGAACCATATATAATAATTACTAGCTAATTTATTTGAAGGAGTGGCAGTGAAGCTTTCAAGAAAAATTATACCTCATAATGATGATAAGCTCACTACTCGTGATGATGTTGAGCACTTTCTAAAATATAATGAAAAGCACCTGAGAGAACTCGTTAAATATATATTTATATTAGATTTAATAAGCTTTGCAGAGGATGATCAGAAATATTTTGAGGAGTACTCATACACTGATTATTGTGGTGATGTTGATGATCTAATTGATGAATTATTTTACGAGTGGAATGATTATAGCGTTTTAAAGTTCTTCTTATATAACTTCATATTACTCAATAGAATTGAGTCTGCATATAATCCTGACATTAACAATCTCAATATGGAAACATACTCCATTTTCAATAAGTTCGAAAAAATAATGTCAAAGGAATATTCTAGAATACTAAAATTTAATGAGGAAATATTGATCGATGGAGAGTTCACCGCTAAAATATATGACTATTTTCCTACGATAGGCGGGTATCGCACCCCGCTACTTCAACAAACTAGAAAATTAGACTCAATTAGAGTTAACAGTATTATGAAGCCAACAAAAACATTGTTGGAGTTACTCATCGCAGTATCAAGTAACTTTCCAGAGTCTATAGAGTTCATCGAATACTTTAAGAAATCAATAAAAGTTCCATATTATATGGCGGCAAACTACATTGATGAAAAAAATTACCACCTGCTATTAACAAACCTTGAAAATATTATTAATATTATGGATTACTCTAGCACCTTCCACCACAATGAGGATGCTTACTATAGGGATGTGGACTCCATCAATAAAATTTGTGGAAAACTTAACTCAACTGTTACGGTGAACGGTATCCCCAATCATCCCATTCTTATTAATAGGGAGTATAACAGTTACTTCACTGTTAAAGAAATGTCAGTGAATAATTTAACTCTTGATGGAATGCATCTATACAATACATATAATTTAGCATTAACAATTCAATTTTATTTAGAGTATGTGCTTGATATTGAGAGGACTGAAGCAGTTAAACTAACTTTGGAGTATGTCAACGCCCATCAAAGTTGTTTTGGAGATGTTGAGGAGGTAATCCTCATTGATTATGTAAAAGTTTTTGAAGAGTATTTTAGTGAAGAGCGCCCACCACTTGACTGGTCACTAAGCATACATTCAAGAGAGTTCGAGTAAGGGGATGAAGTAATTTGGAGCTTCAAAACATTGATTACACCATTGAGGATTTTCTGAAAGACCATAAGGAAAGTATTAAATCGCTACTATCTGAAATTATGTGGAGTGACTATTTAAAGGATTGCAGTGGTGTTGAGGAGGTGAAAAGTGAGCTCGATGACTCGTTTTTTGAGCTATTCTATGAGTATGATAACCACATCAATGTAAGAATATTTATGGCTTCACTTATGATTATGTTTCCATCAACGGTGTCCCCCTACCATATTCTTGATGAAGAGTATATGAGTAAAATAAATATTTTTAATGGAGAATTTGTTAAAATGTGTGGGGAGTTTATGAATAACATTAATAATTTTAAAGGGGAGTATTTGCAAATTCTCTCCCTGGCCCCAACAAGTGAACTTAATTTTTCTAGAGTGACGATGTGCACCATCATCATTGATGCGATTGAGAATCTTGGAGAGTGTGAAAATTTGGGGGAATTTTTCCAAAGTGAGGTAGATAGGTTTAAAGGAGCAAGACAATCAATTAGAGTGCTTAAATATCGTGAGAATTTTCTTGTCGAATTATTCATTAAAATAAGAGGTATTAATGTAGCGCTTGATTACGCCCATTACACTGAAGACTCAAATGTCGAGTTCAAGGGTAGTGAATATTGGATAACTGTTGAAAAAATAAATGAAATATATAAATATCTCACGAAAAAGACTGTTGAATTGGGTGATAAAGAAGTGCTCATCAAACATGGATTAGTAAGTAGCGAGTATCTTTATATGGATTATGCCGTAAGCTGCTACCTCATGCAAAAATATAATTATAGCGAGGGCGATGCTTTTGAATATTCATTAAATTACTGTCTTGTTTTTAAGAACAATGTGAGAAGTTCTCTGATGGATAACGGTAGGGAATATCTTGTGGATATATTCAAATCGGTGGATGATGATTTGGACAATAAAAATGACCAACCACTCGCATGGCTTATGTTCCTCTAAAATAGTTGAAAAAATATTATAAATAGTATATAATGTGATAAGGATTCTATTTATGGAGTAAGTAATGTTGCTAGCTGAAGATTTAAAAAATTTCGAGGTGGAGAAGAAACTAATAAAGCTCCTCTACATCATAAAAAGTGACTTTTATCAGAATGGGGAATTCTTCACTAAACACTTCATAAATATTTCACCATTTGAAAATGACGCTTTTATTCTTACATTATATACACAGTGGTATACCATTCTGGCTTGCGGTCGTAAAAATGATAAGACCACCTTAGGTTGGTTCATCAGTGACGGTGACACTTTCATCAGCTTTCTTGACTATTATACTAATTTTATTCTTAAGAAGAATAATAAAATTGACAATGTTGTGACAAATTTTAGTCGAGAATTCACCGCCTTCAAAAAAATAACCTTATATAATCGTAAAGATTTTAAAGAGGTTATTAGTGGAATGTGGGGGTCAACACTAGTAATCTTTGCCAATTCTGTAAGTGAGATAAAGCTTAAAAAAGAGCAGGTGGAGTTAATTAAATTCATTAAAAGAATTAACAGGGATTATGATGCACTTACTAAAGAGGATTTTGAGTCTGTTCAAAAAACTTATAAAATTTGGGAGTATAATAGTAAGGAAAAACAAAATATTTTCGACCGTTACAGCATTATAGCAATCAACAAATCACATGATTGTGATCCCATTAAGACGAATAATATTCACGATTTCAGTTATATCGGCCAATACATTAACGGTAATCTGCTAGCTTATCTTTATTATATGGACAAGTTTTTCAAAGGCGATTATGTAAAATATTATACATTTCATAATGCTTTTATTGAATATTGCGATGAGTTAACTTTTAATAGTAGAGATTATAATTCATGGGACAATAAAATGTATACTGTTGATGATATAAGAGAACACTATTTGGAAAATGCTCCGATTGAGTGGTGGCTTGAGCTCGCTAGAAAAGAGTAAATAATATTTACATTGACTTTATTAAGTAATTGTATTATTATTGAATTATTCATTTATAAGCAGTTATTGTGAAAGGTTATCATGACATTTTTTATTGTTTATCTTATTGTTGGAGTGGCCTCGGTCATTGTTCTGCTCGCGAGCGATTACACTGATGGAGAGTTCAGTGGCTTTCGGAAGGCTTTTGAGGTTTTCAAGAGTGGGGAGCATGAGGATAAGGTGGCCCTCGCCAATGATGGCGCCATGGCAGTGCTCTTTTGGCCGGTGGCTCTATACTGGAGAGTTTATAAGACGGTTAGGAAGGATTAAAACTTTTCATAAACCTCTAAAAGGATTCTATTAAGTGCCTGCTATAGTTATTTGATAGTAATAACTATAGCGGGCACTTTTCATATGCTATAGCAATAAACTGTTAAAACACTGTCACTCGATATAACCCACAGTGGATAGTTTTTTGACATAAATAATTAAATCTTATCCAGGAAAGTCTTAGCCTCCACCTGCCAATCATCCATAAACTCGAAGGCCCACTCAATCGGCATGCACTCATCCCACTCCCTATATAAATAATTAATAATATTAAGGGATAACTTGTTTAAAAGATTTTCCTCCTGCATGAGCAAACTATAAGCCCTCCGATACCCCACTTTGTGAGTGAACAGAAGAAATAAATAGCTATTAATAAGTTCATGCCCGGAGGGACTTCCAAGTAAAAATAGTATTCTAACCTTCAAGTAATCATCATTAAATCTATAGTCATAACCCCCACCAGTGGTAACTAAATTAAGATATAAATTTCGCATAATAATATTATGAGTGTTATCCTTGAGAGGAGACTCCTCATCATACACAGCTATCCATAAAATACTAAACTAAACAATCATTATTAATATTTTTTGATTCTGTTTTAATTGTAAAGTGTGTTATAATAATAAAATATTATTGAAGGGAGTAGGCATGCTTAATAAAACTATCAAGCTTAAACCAAGGTGCATAACCATCGGTAAAAGAAATAAACCAATTAGCATTAGTGAACTTGGCAAGCTCCTACTTCCGGTGATGACTGTAATCGCTAACGAGTGCCAAACCCAAACTGATTATAATGGCGAAGCACTTAAAATACTTTTAACCAGGCCATTTACTCCGAGTGGCGATAAGTGGAAGAAGAGTAACCTTAAGTTAGAGCAAGTAGAGGCCCAGTTATTGACCAGTGAGGTGAAAGAGTTACGCTCACAGGCAATGGTTAAGTATATGATCTCCACCATACTCTCTGGAGCAATAATATCGTGGGCGGCAAGGGAGGATATAGTTAATTCCACCACAAGTAAATATGTGACCAGTGGAGCCAAGAGGACAGTGAGTGATGAACCACCAACCTTCGGATTAAAACTTCCACTAAGCAGTGTCAATGGCAATTATGCGAAAATGACCGCAAGTGGAGATAGACTTACCTTACGGTTCATTGCTAGTACAGAGTGGGCTACAGCAGTATTTAATCTACCCAAGAAATACCAGGAGGGAAAAATACTAAAACCAGACATTACGATGGATGAGAATGGAGTACTAAGCTTTAATTTTACCGTCCAAAGTGATAGAAAATATCCTAGTATAAGTGCGGATTATATTATTGGTGTGGATTATGGTATTCACAGCTTCGCCTCATGGACAGTGGTTAATATGAAGACCGAAAAGACTGTTTTAACTGGCGGCCTACCACTCTGGCTTCGCCAGTTAGAGGCAAGTGTTAAGCGCACTAATGAGCAGTTATATTATCTTTATCTGAAGAGGAAATCATTACTCGATAATCTTGGTGAGTATTTAAGGAATGAGGCTGAGTTAAAGGCGCAGCGGCGGTCACTCTCCCGCAAGCGGGAGGAGTTAGCTAAGCAAGTGGGTGTTTTTCTTAGTAACCTTTCTGGAGAGTGGGATAACGCTGTTATTATAACCGAAGACCTCTCACATATCAAGGATACAATGAAATTGGGCATTTGGAACAGGGGCAGGCTAGACCACTGGGTGAAGTGGAAGCAAGAAGAGGCTGGTGGTTTATGCTATAAGGTTAATGCGGCTTACACGAGCCAGGATTGTAGTGAGTGTAATTATCGCTCTAATTATTTCGAAGGTCGGTTGTTTATTTGCACTGAGTGTGGTTTTTGTTTGGATAGGGATGAGAATGCGGCGGTAAATATTGCAAGACGAGGCATTGGTATGGCTCTTAAGAGTATTCAGACCCGCTCTAAACGCCGAGTGGAAAAGAATTCTACTGATATCCGTAAGCCTAAAGTTAAGTCCAGGAAAAAGGTTAGAAAGCAAGTTTTTATTAGTAGGAAGTTAAAGGATAGTAATAAGTATAGAGGTTTTAAGTGCTCCCCCGGGTGGACAAGGTTGACCACACATGGTAGCGGGGGTGTGACTATCATTGATGGCACAGACTCTAATCGGCAGCACGCTAATAAACTCTCGCACTTTTCAAGTGTCTACAGAGTCTGAACCAACAGTATTAACTGTTTAGTTCAAAAAGTTAGCTACCATAAACTGAAGGATTAATCAAGCTCTGAAAGTACAGTTCATATAAATATTCATCATACTCTTTAGGAGCATCATATTGCTGCGCAAACTTTAAAAAATCAGTCAAAGATTCGTAATTAAAGATAAAATTACTCCAAAAATTCTCGTAATTGTCACTCTTATGAGCGGACAAGTCCGCCCTCCCCATGAGGTCAAAAAATTCTTTATCAATAACCCCCAACTTTTTAAAGGTCATGACAAGGTAAAGAGGCTCTGTAACATTGGTGATTCTATTTGCTCCACCAAACTCAATGTTGTTAATCTTTATTAAATAAGCTAATTTTTTTATATAATCTTTATGACCCTCGCCCATAAAGTTTTCATAGTCTTTAGCAATCCCATTCACCTCATCGCAGATTAACTGAGGCCCCAATTTTACCCGTTCAGTGATAAAGACTCCCCATAAAAATATTCTGAACTCTGTGGACGTAAAGTTCTCCACTAAGGACCCGTCACCATAATCTAAAGCCCCCTTAATAATAGCGATATCAGAGTCTAAAGAATGAACTTTGCCTTCACCTCTTCCTTTAAAAAACTTCATTAATTTCTCACCAATTCTAAATGCCACTCAAGAGGCATATCATAGAATGAGTCACCTAAAGTCTTACACCGTTCATATAATAATCTATAAGTATCATTGTTAAAGTCACTGTTTTTGAGTTGGGGTAGATTTTTTACTATCTCGTTTAAATTATATATTTTAAGAATGTAATAGAGAAACATGTCGCGGTTGTGGTCCATGAAAAATATAAATTTGTTAACAAACTCCCCCTCATAATGATAAACCTCACGAAGAATATAGGTAGTATAAAAATTATGGTATAAGGATTCGCCATATTTAGTCATTGTGGAGTAGCTTGATGCATCATTAAGATTTTCCAAAATTCCTATAAGTGCTCTCACCCTTTCATCAGGCGTATCCTTCACAAAGACATCCCTATTAAAAATATTAATGAGGTCAAAATTATAATAGTTAACGGAGTCATAAAAGAAACTTTTTTCCTTACCTCCAATCCTCTTAAGATTTCGTATTGGAGTGATGTATTTAATAAAATAAAATAATTCTGCTACTTTTAATGATTTAAGAAAAATGGTTAAATTTTTATTATCATTTTCACCTATTAGAGAACCTCTAAAAATCTCCTTAATATCTCTCCTTAAGCCCATATAATACATGGAGTTATCATTTTTAAAATTGTTAAGTGACATTCTAACTCCATCGAAATTATCTAGGCACTGCCACTCTTTGCCATAAATAAATAATTTAATTATCTCATCAGTAATCTCAATTATAGAGTCACCGCTAATTTCATCATCCAACATTTAAAACACTCCCTTTTAAAACTATATTTATTATATAATAAAATATATAAAAATTCAAAAACACTAACCTAATGTTATTCATAGGAATTTCATAACTTACAATTTGTTAAAGGTTATAGTTATTGTTATAATTATTCACAAAATCATAAAATAACAAAAATTGAGGATTTTAATATGACTGACAACAATAATTTTAACGGTGAGGAAGCTTACGGAGATAGTAATGGGAGAGGCCCCACTCAAGCGGGAAGTAGCCATTCAAATTCTTACGGTGGATATGTGGAGGAACCTTTCAGCACCAATTTCGATAAAACACAGCGAATATCACAGGAGAGTTTAAACAATTATCAAAATTATGATAATACATACTCTTACGGGGGAGAGTCTTACGGGGGAGATTATGCACAAGGCAATTATCCTCTAAATGAGCAGGGTAGCTATCCCAATAATGCTACTGGCCTAAACAATAACAGCAATCCTACACAACATGGGTATGGTTATACTCAGGAGTATAACGGTGGTTATCATAATTATAATGGTGTAGGTTATGGTCAACCTGAGAAAAAGAGTGGTGGCATATGGCCTGTGGCTTTAGCCTCTGCAGTTCTTGGCGGCTTGCTCGCCTCTGGAGTGGGGTCACTTTATCACAATGGTGTAAATAATAGTGAAACCATTACCAAGCAAAATATTACACAAAATGTTACTGGTGATGTGAACTGGAAGGGAACTGCAACCACAACCTCCCCCTCAGTTGTCACAATACTTGTGAAGGGGGCGTCTGGAAGCGGCGAAGGATCTGGAGTTATCTATTCAAAGGATGGCTACATAATCACCAATAATCACGTTTCGAGCGTGGCGGGAGAGAACGGCCAATTGCAGGTCTCCATCGGAAACAAAGTGTATAACGCTAGGGTGATTGGAAGTGATGAGGCGTCAGACCTTGCGGTTTTAAAAATTTCTAGCAAAAGTGACCTTACACCGATAAAGTTTGCTGATTCTAGCAAGGTTACTGTTGGAGAGCAGGTTATAGCTGTGGGTAGTCCTCTTGGGCTGACTGATACTGCCACCACGGGAATTATTTCAGCGTTGAATCGTCCCGTGATAACTAGAAGTGAAAATTCGGAAAATTATGTTATCACCAACGCTCTTCAAACATCAGCCCCCATCAATCCAGGTAACAGTGGTGGAGCACTGGTGAACAAGAACGGAGAGCTTGTAGGGATTAATTCAAGCATCGCAACCCTATCAAGTGGAGGTGGCGCCAGTAGTGGCCAGAGTGGAAGCATTGGTATTGGTTTTGCTATCCCTTCAAATAGCGTTAAAAACATCGTTGATCAGATCTTGAAAAACGGTGAAGCAAAGCACGCAATGCTAGGAATCACCCCTGAGGCGACCATCGTTGGTGACTCTAATAGTGGAATCCTTGGAATAAAAGTAAACTCTCTCACAAGTGATAGCCCCGCTGGTAAGGCTGGACTATCAAGGGGTGATGTGATCACCAACTTCAACGGCCACAACACCACCACCGAGGAGGAGCTAATCGCCTCAGTTCGAGAGCTTAATCCAGGTGATAAAGCCACTATTAAATATTACAAGAACGGCGTCGGCGATGAGAAAACAGTTACTGTAACCCTTGGAACGGCGAGCAAGTAAAATTAGATTAATATATCTTAAGTTATTAATGATTAAAATATAAATTGAAGGCACACTCCATTTTGGAGTGTGCCTTCAATTGTTAGATAATTAATTGTTTAGTAAGGAGCGTTTAAATGGGTAATTATCTTTATCATATTAATGAAAATGGACCAGCAATATGTCGAGCCGGCAAAAGAGCTTGTCCTTTAGGTGGCGAGCATTTTAAGACGAAGGGTGCAGCCTCAATGGTGTATGAGGAGACAATGAATGGTAAGCTTTTACAAACCATGAGTAAAGCACCTAAAAAGGTCACGTCACCAAACAGAAGCGTTGAAGCGTTTAGTGAAAATAATTACTACGGTGTTCTACCTCCTCGCCACATTCAAATCGATGCAATGAACGGTGTGATTAAAGCGCTTGAAGAGGATGATGCCACACAATTGATAGCCGCTTGTGGAACTGGTAAAACATATATGCAGAGGCAAGTGTTGAATAAAATAATGAGCGAGGAGGGAGCCACAGGAATAGGTGTCATATTAACCTCCAACATTAAGCTAGCTAAGGACACTGCTAATGACCTAAGACCAGTGAACGGCTTCTATGATGAAACTTTTGGAAGATATGGGAAAGATTATGAAGTAATAGAGGTGCACTCTGGAGTGAGTTACTCTAGAGTGGAGTTGAACGGTGAATTGATTGAGAGGCCGTCAGTTCTTCAGGAGGGTGTTATATCTATAGAGCGCATAAAGAAACAATTGAGTGAGGCTAAAGAAGCAGGTAAAAAAGTGGTGATAGTCTCAACATATGATTCGGTTGCAAAGGTGCAGAAGGCACAGTGTGAGCTAAATGATGAGCGTTTTGACGCTGACCTGATAGTACATGATGAAGCCCACAACATTCTTGGGCAACAAAAGCCCACCACAATTTCCAAAAATGAGGAAAATGAATTAACGGCTTATGTGGGCTTTCACAATGACATTCCAGGTGCATTGCAGGCGCGAAAGCGGCTTTACTCCACAGCCACTCCAGTGATACGAGAAAATCTTACAGACAAAGAGGAGGTGGAGACCCTAGGCGAAGCTATAGAAATTGCTAAAAAAATGCAGGCTGGGGACCAATATTCTAGAATCACATATTACTCAAGCAATGAAGATGTTGTGGGTAAAATGGGTGGCTTCATTTCTCAAAATGATGCGATAGCAGCCGGCTTCCTCGCTAAGCCAGTGTACAGCATCAGGGAGGAGGCCCTTAAGGGGGAGATAAAAAACTTTGATGATCCAGTGATCAACCCTGACGGAACAATTATTGAAAAAAGTGAAAGCGCATTTAACAATCCACTAACTCCTAAGACATACGGCGCATTAAAGTCCACCCTAAACGCTTTAACTGAGGATTATAATGGTGGAATGAATCCTCCACAGAATGTTCTCGCTTATGTGGGCTCCATCAATCAAGCTGAAGGCTTCAAGGAGGCTTTCAAAAGTGTAGCGTTAGAGATGAGTGGAGGAATGAGTAGTGAAGAGGCTAAACAAAACATTAATAGTTCAGATGGTGAGGTTAGAAGGCGTGCGAGAATAAGATTAATTCACGATAACGCTGTTGTGATGGCGGCTCACTCAAGAACTGATGGGGAGTCAGTGAGGGAGAGGGAGGCTGCCTTCAAAATGTTTAACGGCAACGCAATAGACTCTTCAGGCTGGAGTCCTAATAAGCGAATTCTAGCAAATGTGGATATCTTTAGTGAGGGCGTGAGCATTCCAGAAATTGATACTGTGGTGGTGACTGATGATGACAAGTTCAATGAGAGGGCCATGACACAATCTATAGGCCGCGCCATTAGAACAGTTCCGGGAAACAATTATAAAAAATATGGTCATGTTATTATACCTGAGGTTAAGGATGAGAAGGGGGTGAGCTTTAATAGTGCTTCAGTAAATCTCGCCGCATACACCGCAACTAGAGTTGAGCGAGCTGTAACTCCCAACAAGCTTTTGGGAAGAAGTATATCTAAAGATACTACCACAACATTCAATGTCTATAAAAATGGTGGTGTCTCACAGGTGGGAGCTGTTGACTTCGCTCAATCTAGCATAAAGGATGTTACTGATATTGCAGTGGCCAATGAGATTTATAACATTCACACTAGACTTGTTGAGGATGATAAAGCCAACGAGTACAAACAGATGAATCACCGTCAACAAATGCAGGTTATCAAAAGCGTTGTTAATGAGCGAATAAGTAGAGAATTAAATAAGACTACTCAAAGTGACGCTTCAAAAGACAATCATAAGTATTACACGGCGGTGCTTGAAAGAATGAATGAAAAGACTCCCCATGAGTTGAGGAACATTTCAAGAAACGGTAGGGTGCTTTCTGGAGCTTTGAGTAGCGGTGATGTGTCCTCAGTCAATCCAGAGCTCACTAAGTTACTTATGAGTAGTGGAGTTCTCAAAACTCAGCAGGAGACCCCACAGGTGACTCTTGATGAGAAGCGTAAATTACTTAGCGATTATAAAAGGGAGTTAAGTTACGCCGTCCTCACCACCCCCTCTGAAATGAGTGATCACCACCGCATGGCACAACATCTGATGGGGGAGGATTATGCTAAAATTAAGCCATTAGCTAAAGGCCCCCAGTTAAAAGCGGCTCGCGGTGATGAGGAGCTAACAGAGGAAAGCAAAAAAATTATTGAAGCATTTGATAAATCTTTAGCCAATGATGAGTTTGTGGAACATATGTTTGAGGTTGCATCAAATAGTAGCGAGCGGCAACTTCCCATACTCAATAATTTAAAAAGGGCTGCTAGGCTAAAGGAGGATAAAGACTCCATCGAGGCAGCAAGATTACAGAGACAGCAGGAGGCCGCCGCCAACGGGGAGCAATCCTATGAAATTGACCAGAATGCTGTTAAAAAGACTGGAGAGCTCACCACCAACACCATCAAAAAACTCTTCAAGATAAAAACTGATGGGTGGGGAGAAATCTAATTTTATTTTTTCATAAAAATATTATATAATTTTTATAGTTTACTTAAAATTTTTCAAGGAGTTAAAAATGAGCGCCAAAAGTTTGCTTAATGAGATCAGTGGTAAAAAGTTTCTAGCGAGTGGAATCAATTACCCAGAGTTTATCTACGGTAATGAGTGCTGCGATCACTATTGGGATTATATAAAATCTATGGAGTTCACCTTTGTGAGGAGGGTGGATGATGCCATCTATAAGGAAAAAGTTGAGGAATTTCTCAAAGATTTAAGTGAGTTTGGCATCAAAAAAGAAGATATCACTCCCATAACTGAATACACTAATAGCTCCAAATACTCTGATCTTGACCTAATGTATCGTAAGTATCTTAGTGAAGTAAATGAAAACTTTAAGGTTAGAGCTAAAGAGGCATTAAATGGAATCTAAATATTCAACATTTTAAAAAATATATAAATGTTTGAACATGGCTAAAAACAATATTCTCATTACACTGGTTAAGCTACAATAATAGCAAATAGCATAGCCGGTAATTCGCTTTTCTATAGTAAATATTTAAAGTTTTCACTGTCTCCTATATATATATGATGTGTGAAACGCCACTACATAATTTAATTGGTTAAAATAAAAAATGACATCTCACCAATAAAGATTGGAATGAACTTGATGGTAAAAATAGAATCGCCTCGATTAGTCACGGAAAGGCTAAAAACTCTTACTGAGCTCTTCAAGCAAAACGCAAGACTCTACGGGGTGACTGAAACAGATAAAAATTATCTAAAATTACTTAAACTGCATGAGGAAGCTCACATTAATGAGACAAATTTTAGCAAACTTAAAGTAACCTACTTCATTAAAATACTAACCACACTTTCAAATACAAGTAATATGCCTAAAGAATATTTAGACATTCACAATTATTTTAATCGAGAGGATAACAGTCGTCTTCTCAGGGATGATAAATATTTTCTTGACACCACCGAAAAATATTATAAAACAAGTGAAAAAATATTCGAAGAGCTATACTTTAATATTCTTAAAGTAATTAAAAATGAAACTACTCAAGAAAATTTCTACAAAACTCTTGAAGAGTATAAAAACACCTCGTATGATTCACTTCAATTGGAGTCGAGCAATGTTATCGAGGTTTTGGTGATCTCCCCTGAGCCACCCATGTCGTTACCAAATATAGCGATACTTGGTGGGGGCGATTTTAATTTTGTCAGCGCTGGGGAGGTTGAGCAATTTGATAATTCAGTAAAAAAGAGTAATCTTATGTTCAGAAAATTAGAATTAGAGAAATATAATACAATTCACTATTACGGAACACTTTTAAAATTAGATAACATTCCCAATTTGGAGAAAATTTATGCCAAAGGCTTTCAGCATTTACTTATAAAATTACTTGAAAGCTATAAGTATAGAACTCACAAAGATTATATTACTTTTAGTAAAAATAAACTCGATGCCACCACTCCACTTCAAATATATGTAATAATCGACACTCTTATCGAAAATATTAACAACCTTGATAGAATTACCACACTTATTGAATCATTCACAGATAATTATGAAAAATATTTTTATGATTTAATTTTGTTGAGCAATAATGTTGCAGTGCCTGGAGGATATAAATATATTGTTGCTCCAAAGAAAATAATTAAGCTAGACAACAGGGGCAAATTTAATAACCTCATTAACAGTGAAAATAAACTTGCTAAATATTATCTTAATTACTTTCTCTATGACTTATTTTATTACTCTATAGTTACGAACAATTACAAAAGTGATGAGATAGCACAATTACTTGAAATAATTCCAACTCTTATTCCCTCCGCTTTAGCATCAACAGCCCCCTCTTCATCAAATTATAGAGTGACTATTAAAGAATCTCTGACAAAGTCTTTAAAGGTTATTTCAAAAATTTATGAGGGAGGGTATAATTTTAATATGCCGATTGAGTGGGAGCTCGAGTTAAATTGAGAATTAAATAATTCACCATAAAAATACTATAAAAGCAATTGCTTAACCTTTAATTATTATCATATTGTTAGAGTAAATTTTTACAGTCACTGTGGGTTATATCAGGAAACAGTATTACTGTTCATTAATGCTCTAGCGTGTAAAAAATGCCTGCTATAGTTATGTGATAGTAATAACTATAGCAGGCTTTATTAGAATTCAATTCTAAGCATAGAAATAAAAGTATTTATTCCTTTGAAATTATATTTCAAAACCTACTTTGTACACCCTCTCATGAAGAGTCTTTATCCTCTTGTACTTAGATGGAAAGGCCTCCGAAACCTCACTGCTATTACTCAGTGCATTTAACTCTCCCCTTACAACCTTCCAGCCAAAAACATTATTAAACTCACTATTATTAACTTCGAGTATCAAGGTGCAATCCCCACCACCACTAATAATCTCACTCGTCTTTGATAAGCTACTCCAATTGTTGGTGGGAGGGGTGAGGACGCCATCAGTAACGCTCCATGAGTCATTCACCAACAACTCTTCACCGCCGGCACTACTTGAAATATTATGTAACACATAATTACCATCCCTATTCAAGCTATATTCAGTCAAAGCTTTGTATATCCTATTATTTTCAATCTCTTCAATATTAATTGTCTCCTGCGGCTCGTTATTTTCAAGAGCAACAGCACCAACAGTGCTTAAATAGCCCTGATAAATGTTTAATATATTTTCAGTATGAACGGCCGCTTTATCTTTAGGGTTGACTCTAAGGTTAGCAGTCTCCGTTATTTTCATGGGGGCTAAACGCCACCCGTAGGAGTCATTCTCCATGGATGTCAAAGCGTTTGCCAATTCCTGTTGAGTAGGATTCTCTAAAGTAGGAACAGTTGAGTTAAACAGTCCAGCCACAAGCATCCCCTCACGATACACAAAACCTTCAGGAATACTCTGGGGAGCGGTGGTGACACTCTCAGTAAAAACCTTCATAAAATAACTAAAATTATTGTTTAACCTGCTGAACAAATCCCACTCCCCACCAATGATATCCCAGGTTAGTATGGTGATGGTCTCCCCAATATTTTCAATAAAAAAATTCTTTTTCTCTCCATTTTTAGGGTTAATCACTTCAGGTGGCCGCACCCTGAAAACTAGAGTGTTATAACGTCCCATACCATTGACACCGTTAAGTGCTCCAAGTATTATTCTAAATAATTCTACACCAGCCTCCCGCCTGTTCACCAATCGTCCTATGTTAAAGTGAGCTATCGCCTCATTGAACGGGATGCCAACCGCACTGGACTCCCCCGCC
>JAOYMY020157054.1:0-20668 GCA_025802475.2 Pernis celebensis
ATCTGGCCCGCCGATGTACGATTCGGCGGGCCTCACGGCGTCTGGATGCGTCTAGCACCCGGTCATCGTCGGGCGACCGGCTAGTTTCAAAGGGAAGGCGCTGAGCAACGGCCCAGCGCATCCATAAGGAGACGAGACGATGCCGAACACAATCCCCTGCCCGCAGAACGGCAGGTGCGGGAGCAGAACCCACCTACCGGGTAGCCAAGCGTTGCAACAGTGCCGAGCAGCAGCGAACGCCACTGGAACGCGATCTGCGCCTTCGACGCCGGTCTCGGCCGTGCCTCCGACGCAGACCTCGAAGCCGAAGCCACCTCCGCAGGAGGAGCGCAAGAACATCAACGAGTTGGTCGAGCAGATCGGACGCATCGACGAGGCCGAGCAGAGAGCGAACACGGCTCGCGAGTTGCTTGGGCCGATACCGCTGACCGGCTGGATCGTTGCTCGGTACGAGCGGAAGGCGGAGCATCTGCATGCTGGACTTCCGCCCCGCGAGGTCAGGGACAGACTCGGGGACTACATCGCCAACGAGTACAGTCACGAACTCGAAATCTGCGACTACAACCACTTCTCACCGAACATGGCTGTCAAGTTCCCCGTCGAGGTCGGCAACGTGACAGCGAGCCTCAAGGGTGGAAACTTCAACTACCGGGTGTCAGACGTGTTCTCGTCCCCGTACGTGCAGCGATGCTTCGGCAACAGTGGAGATGGGAGCGACCAGCAGAAGATGCAGTCGATCAGCCGAGCCTTCGATCACGGAGTCATCGACCGCATCGCGGAGAACGTCAACAAGGCGTCGATGACGCAGCCACAGGACTTCGCCCGCAAGATGACCTCCATCCCCGGCCTTGGGAATCGCTACGTCGTCGAGCACAAGCCGACCGGCCTCCGCTTGTGCGTCGAGCAGTTGAGCAATGGGATCGCGATGTTCAACTCCAAGAAGACGAGCATCCCCGAAATCTGCGGACATGCGGAAGAAACTCGGAACGAGCAGACGTTCGGTGGCACTGGTCTCGGAATCGGCAAGCATCTGTACGACAACGCGCTCGATCTGTGCGACAAGATCAGCGGTTCCCCATCTGGCACGACTCGGAACCGAACATCGCAGGCGCTCACTCCCGCTGGACATGCCGCTCGGGCGAGGCTGCACGAACACGATCCGTACCATTACGAGGGTGACCGGAGGACTGGTCACTCCTGCTCCTGGTGCGACGCAAACCTCCCAAAGGACTGGATGAACTCGTCGCTCTCGGACTTCAAAGGTCACCCGTAGACCGCACGGAACGCCCGCACACGCCTGTCCTGGGTCTCGTGCGGGCGTTCGAGAGTCACTCGTCGTCCGGCTCGCTCTCGGCCTTTCGGTCGTGCTCCTCGTCGCGCTTCGCCTGCTGGATGAGGATGTCGAAATCAGCGATCTTGTCCAGCAGTTCTTCGCGCTGACGCTCCATCTCTTCGCGGCGACGCAGGCGGTCAGCATCACTCATTGGAACGAACGCGAGTTCATCCCCATCGTGATCCACGTCGTAGTAGTCATCATCGTCTTCCATGTCACTCCTCCTTTCTCGTCTCGATCCTATCCGTCATCGACCGCTAACCTCGTGTGCAACAGGTCATCGAACATGGATAACGAGGAGTGAGTCATGGCATCGACCGTCGTATGCAGGAACCCGACGATCTGCGGAGTAGCCAATCACAAGGCAGGGAGCAAGTCAGCCCGTGAGTGCGCCGAGATCGCGGGGGCGAAGCGCCGGGCGCGGGAGAACGCCGAGTCGGGAAAGAAGTCGAGGTTTGGCTTCGACAGTCTCCCGTCCTCCAGCGGCAACAACCGCGCTCAGGAGGAGGCGGAGGTGCCAGAGACCAAGTTCGAGATCGAGTCCGCTCTCGGTGAGGTCGAGTTTTCCGCTGGATCGAAGGACAGTTACGGCATTCACACTTTCGACGACAGGCCGGTGATGGTCAACAACGTGCCGGTCAAGATTCGCTCACAGATCAGGCGGGGCGAGGACGGGAAGCCAGATATCGAGTACCTGACTGCGCGGAGGACGGACAAAGACTTCGGCATGGGACCCGTGTCCGACGCCGCGATGAAGAAGATCAGAACGACCCTGCTGGAAGAGGCCGAAGGTATCTTCGAGGACGAGGAATACCAGGAGTCGATGCAACAGGCCGAGAAGGATCGGCTGCGCGGCAACCTCGCGGGCCTCCAAAAGAAGCGGGACGAGTTGCAGGAGCAGTTGCGCGAGATCGAGGCGAAGATCGCGGAGGCCGAGGCTCTGGAACCGTAGGCGGGGGCGATACGCAAGGACGGCAGGTGAGCGAAACTCACCTGCCGTCCTTGCGTTAGATCGTCCAGGGGTCGTACCCGAAGAACCTCGTCGTGAGGTGAAGTACCATCCCTGCTTCCTTGGGAGTCTTGCTGCCCTTCCTGAGGTTGCACCTTTGGCAGCACGCGACGAGATTGACCGGGCGACTAGACCCACCTCTCGCAACGGGGATGATGTGATCTATCGTGTTGGCTGCATTCTTCATGCAGTACCGACACAGACCACCGTCTTCCGCCTTGATTTCTCTCCGAACAGAAGTAGAGACATAGTCCCTACTTGGAGTCATATCGAACGGAACCGTACCGGCACTTCGATACAGTTCATTCATCCAATCAGGCTGCTCCTCAGAGACGCTTCTTTCTTGAGGACTCTTTGGAGGAAGACGATGTTGGCGAGGTAGGGCAACGGGTCAGAGACTTCGACTCCGTGCATGGAATCGAGCAAAAACTGTTCCCAGGGGACGCCCGAGTTTCCCTCCCGAAGGTTGTAGATGTGGGAGACGATGTTGTTGGACTCGGTGACCGCAGAGCGAATCAGGGGCGTCTCCTCCCCTCCTGGAACGTAGCCGCTTGTCACGAAGAACGCGACGATTTTATGGGCACGAGCAAGGATGGAGGAAGGCAGGTCTTCGTTCATTCTCCGCTACCAGGGACGATGATCTTCCTGACACGGAGCATCTGCGCGCGCCGGGTCACCTCGGCGGCAACGTCCTGACCAATGATCCCCGGCAGCACGTTCTTGGCGCACGCCTGCGCCCGCTTGATCGCGGCAACGTCCTCGCTGTTCAGCATCGGGTCACCGTGGTACGTCCACCGGGAGGGGCTGCCGACCGGCATGAAGTTAAGCCGACCGCTGCGGATCGCCTGACGACCGTCGAGCGAGTACGCGAGGTCTCGCCAGGACTGACGACACGGCATCGTGAGCGAGTTGAAGACGCCGATCCGGTGTTCGTCCTGTCGGGCGAGTTCGAGGCGTTCCTCGGTCCAGTTCACCTCTTCGTGGTGATCGAAGATCGAGGGTCGAACCGTCCCGATCACCGGGCCGTTGCCGATGTCCAGAGCAGTGAGCATGACCGGGGGCACGAGACGCCCGTACTCGGCAGACATCGACTGGGCAAGAACGTACGTGGCAATTTCTGCCAGAAGCGCCTGCGCTGCCGTCGAAACTCCAGGATCGCTGTCCGTCTCGCGCTCGCCGGGAAAGATGGTTCGGAAGACGAGCGTCCGCCCGTTCTTGCAGGGCAGGTACACCTCACCCAAGATCTGGTCATCGGGCGTCGTGCTCGTGACGGCGATGAGGTCGTCCTGGCCGACGATGAGGCTGCGGCAAGCGTCGTCCGCGACTGCGAGCACCGCGTCCACAAGGGACGGATCGAGCGGTTCGACGCCGGGCGGGTAGATGGCATCGCGCACGTCGCAGAACTTGATGGTCTTCTTCGGCATTAGAACACCTCGTCGCAGTTCTCGCAGTGGCCCTCAGCGATCACGTCGCCGGGGTCGGACGGGTCGGGGTAGTAGGTGGTTTTCAGCGTCCCGACAGCCCCGCACGCGGGGCACTCCTGCTGGCTCATACGCCTGTTCCTTTCGTGAGTACAGTTGCGATGATTCTACTACTTAAGGTCGCATTTTGTCAAGCGGTAGTCACGACATGACACTCTCGACATTTCATGCTACAATGGATTCACACGAAGGACGAGGCAGCCAGTCACGAGACCTTCGCATTCACGCACCATCGAATGAGGAGACACCACGACATGAACACTGCCGACATCATCACCGCCCTGCACCCGATCACCCTCCTGGTGTTCGTACTTGCCATCATAAACAACGTCACGTTCTCCGCGACCGTGACGATTAAGCGGGCGAAGCGCAAGGCCAAGGGCAAGCATCACAAGAGCGTGGAGGAGTTCAAGGTCGGGTACAAGGGCATCGCGCTCACGATCAAGTGGGTCAAGTAAGGCACAATGTTTTCGCAACGGATTCACCGCCGACAAGGAGTAGACATGGGGAAGTTGAAGCGCAGGATCGAAGACTGGAGGCGCGTTCGTCGCATCGACCAGCAGACGCGAGTGCAGATGCGCGAGTACCTTCGCGCCCGTGGAGTCATGTGATGCTGTCGCGCAAGCCGAAACAGATCGTCGCCTACTCTGGAAAGGACATCAGGGTGGGAAGGAACCTGTTCCTGCCCATCGGGAAGTGTCACGAGGGTGGCTACCTGTTCAAGGTCGCCCGCGACCGCAGTGGCTTCCTCGGGACGGCCTACGAAGGGTCGCCCGGTCACGTCATGCACGTCGGGCAGAAGATCGACCGACTCGGCGGCTACCGCCTGGAGCGTGTCGAGTCCTGCCGCGATGACGCGGACGCGCCGAAGGGTTCGTCGCTCAGGTTCGTGCTCACCAGATAGGCTTCATCATCAGATCGAGCGCCCGTGATTCGTCAAGGATCACGGGCGCTCCTCTGTGTCATGCGGCATGTCGAAGCCGGTACGCTTATCAAGAATCATCCACCCGCAAGAACAGGAACTTGATCATGGCACGAGACCTGACCCGAAGGAATGCGCTCAAGGGAGCCGGGACACTAGCAGCCCTGGCGTCTCTCACGGGCACGAACGCCTACGCGGAGAGCACCCGCCCGAAGGCGAGGCTGCAAGACCTCTACCCGAACCCACGAGGGCTCAAGATGCCCGGTCGCTACTACTACGCACAGGGGACGGTGTTCACCCGCGACGTGTCCGGCAGCGACTTCCCAGTCGATCCGAGAACCCCAGAGTTCCGAAAGACCATCATCGAGATGCCGAAGTCGTACGGCCACCCTGAGATCACGTCTCACGAAGACTACGCCCGCAACATTCCCATCTGGATCACCGACACCCGCAAGTCCGGGTACTCGACGATCCACATGAAGCAACAGACCAACGAGGCGATGCAGGCGGTCAACACCGGCACGATCCCGGCTCCCCCGTTCGTCTCCGCTGCCTGGGGAGCCGACAGAGAGATGGCTCTCTACGACCTCGGTTCCGGGTACATGCGTGACTACTACATCTGCGACAACGACGGGAAGGGCAACTGGACCGCAGTGGGAGGAGGATTCTCAAGGGCGAACCCCGGCCTCACCGATCTCAGTAAGACCAACTTCTGGATGCAGTTGACGAAGGTCAAGAACGGCAACGGCGTCATGGCTACCGGCTCCGCAGCCGTCGTCGCGATGCACACGGAGGCGAGCCAGGTCGGACTCAACGAAGCCCTGTACGGCAGGATCGACCACGCTGTCGGATTCATGATGGCAAACTCTGCTCCCGGCTTCTCCTTCCCGGCGCAACAGGGCGACGGTTACTGGACTCAGTCTCCGGCCCCGGTCGAGGGCCAGTGGTTCCGTATCCCGCCGAACGTCAACCTCCGAGACATGGGTCTCGGGCCTTTCGTCCTCGACATCTGTCTCGCGTTGCAGCGTTATGGTGGATACGCCATCGACAGGAACGCCGCTGTCCATGCGGTGATCTACGACAGCCCGTTCTACGACCTCAGCGTGGACAAGGTCGATCCCTGGAAGGCGATCTTCGCGTCTCGCGGCGTCGATAGCGTCTACCCCTGGGACATGCCCTGGAATCTGATCGAGTGGGCAGTGCCGGACTGGAAGGGCACTCGTCAGGCCGAGCCGATTGCTCCTCCCCTTCACTACAACACCTCCGATTGGAAGATCACTACGTCTGGAGGCTTCAACAAGCCGCTGACGCAGACGGCAATCGGGATGCTGAGTCTGCGATGCTTCGACAAGCCATCAAGCGCTGGTACTGTGACATTCAGCAGCACGATGACGCTGAGCAAGAGCACGACCTACGTGTTGCCGACGAGCACCAAGCCGGGCAACACGATGACGACGATGACCGCAAGCGTGGACGGAAAGGTGCTCTCGACCGCGAAGAGTCGAGGCGCGACTGGACACTCCCTCCGGTTCACTGTCCCGGCAGGCACTCACAGGGTCGATCTGACCCTTCACATGCCCGACAGTGGAGCGGATGGAATCCTGATGCAGGGTCTCGAAGAGGTGTGATTCGGCAACGCTCCTGGGTCGCTGAGTGACGGCACACGAACGCCCCGCGCACCTCTCGTCGGTGCGCGGGGCGTTCGTCTACGGCCTCATTGCGCGAGCATGTCGATGGTCACGCCCTCGGGAAGCCACTTCTCGAATCGGTCGGTCTGATTCATGACGGTGGCGTAGACGTTCTTGACGTCATGGTTGTCCCCCTGATAATCGAGTTCATATCCGAGTTGATTGGCGAAGTCCATGTAATCGTCGCAGTCTCGAACAGCAGAATCCGTGAGCAAGGCCCGAATCACCCTTGCAGCAGCAGGAGCCTCGTCGCGATGGTCACCCTGGAAGAACGGATATGTGACCTCGCTGCCAAGGTTGTGAGTCAGCGTCACGATGTAATAACTGGAAGAGTCACCTCGCTCGCTGACGACGCTCTTCATCGCCTTGGAGAACCGAACGATCTCGCTCGCACTCACCTTCTTGGCATTGCACTCCACGCCGTACTGTTTGACAAAATCCTCGATCTTCACGGCTTTTCCTGTCCTGTCTTCGTGCATTCGTCACCTGAGAATGTCGGTGTAATCCTATTGCATAAACCCTCGTTTTGTCAATCATATCGGCGGGTCTCGCTTCCCAAATCACATCGTCCGTACCTAAACTCAGGGCGAGGACTCGCATCGTGTCCTCGCGTCCACAAGTCGGGCGCTTTCCCGACAAGAACGGAAGTACGACGATGAAGTTCAAGAACGCTATGATCGCCACAGCGGCTCTCGCAGCCGCCACGTCCGGGGTTGCTGCCCCGGCTCTCGCCGCTACGACTGCGCCGACGCCGATCACGGTGACGCCTCCGGCTCCGCAGGCTCAGTCCCACACCTACGGCCACATCACGCCTTCGCAGAAAACAAAGGCAAAGGCTCAGGCCGATGTGAACTCCTTCCTCTCCAAGATCAAGGCGAGCAAGGGCAAGTACGTCGTCTCGTCGGTCGCCAACGCAACCCTGACCGCCTCGGGTTGGCAAGGTGAGGTGATCTACAAGACGACGAGCGCACCGCTCGCGTCGTCCGACATCGACCTCGTGAAGAATCCCCTCGTGATGCTCTCTTCCGCCACGGGGACTCACTACGTCAAGTCGGTCGGCACGGAGAGGCAGGCAAAGGCTCACCTCGCCTGGGCAGTGCGTCACATCAAGTCCCAGCCGAACAAGTTCGTGTTGATTCGTGACGCGAACGGTCACGTTGGAAGCGTGTTCAAGAACACCGATGGGACGTACGGGTACTCAGTGTCCTATCACACCGGGTTCGGGGGAGCATTCAAGGGTGACTGGATCACCGCTGTCGCGTGATCTCTCCGAAATGCGCCGCGTCTTCGACCTGTGAAGACGCGGCGCATTCGCGTCAGCGTGACAAACACGCCTAGACTTTCCGACGGAGGTTACTCCTCCAGCGTCCATCAGAGGACGCAACACGGAAAGGAACGCGATTCAGCATGAAGTCGAAGATGAAGAACGGACTCGTCGCCGCAGCCGCTCTCGCGGCGATCACGTCCGGCACTGCCGCCCCGGCGCTCGCCGCAACGCACACGGCGAAGCCAGTGGTAAAGACGGTGACCGCCCCGAAGGCGCAGACGCAGGCTCACGCCTACGTCCACTTCACGTCGCCGCGCGACACGAAGGCCCAGGCGCAGGCCGAGATGCAGGCTTTCGTGAGCAAGGTGCAGGGGAGCAAGGGCGTCTACACCCTCACGGAGACCCCGTTCGTCGTCCTCGGTGCCAACGGCTGGCAGGGCGAGGTGGACTACCGCACGGCGGCTGCCCCGCTTTCGTCGTCCGACATCGACACGACGACGAGCCGCACGACGACGATCCCGGTCGCCACTGGAACGCACATGGTACAGTCGATCGGTACGGAGAAGGAGGCTGAGAACCACCTCGCCTGGGCCGTCAACGTCATCAAGTCGCACCCGAACGACTACCAGTTGCTGGACGACGGCAGCGGCAGCGCGACGCACGTCTTCAAGAACATGGACGGCAAGTACGGGTACAGCGTGACGTACCAGACGAGCAAGGGGTCGGCCTTCAAGGGCGATTCTGTCTACATCGTCGAGTAAGCGATGAACAACTGGACGGCGGCGTGAGATTCGATCAGGGTTTCACGCCGCCGTCTTCTCTCGGAAGGATAACGCATCATGGAGATCGCACACGGCGGACACGGCGGAAGTCATGGCTCAGGCCACGGCGGAGTGCATGGATTCAGACACGCACCTCACATCGGTCACCGCTATCACTCGGCAGGATCATGGAACTGGAATGACACGCTGACCGTGATCGTCGTCGTCTTCATCGTCGCGCTCATCTGCTACCTGGTCTATCGAAAGTTCACCAAACGAAAGGACTGAACAATGCAGGACAAGAACACGAGTCGTCGGGCGCTTCTTCGAGGAGGTGCTGGAGCTCTCGCTCTCGCCGGTCTCGGCGCAGCGGGAACGTCGAATGCGTCGGCTGCTCCCGCGTACGACCCGTTCGACCCCAGCACCTGGATGCCGCCCGCCTTCAAGACGAAGAATGGGCGCGTGTTCCTCGTCGCTCAGGGCGCGGAGGGTAAGCCGTACCGGATCGACCCCAAGAACACGAAGGTGGGAACCGGCCCGAATGAGTTCGATTGCTCCGGTCTCGTAATGTGGTCTGCGGGCAAGTTGGGCATCAAGATGCCTCACTGGACCGAGGATCAGATTCGCTGCAAGGCGTTGAAACCCGTCAGTGGATTCATGATGCTCGGCAACATTCAGAACGCCGCCCAGTACGGCGACCTCGTGTACTTCTACGACTCGCACGGCATCACCCAGCACGTCGGGTTCGCGATGACGCACGGCAACATCTTCTCCGCGAGCAGTTCGGCGGGGAAGGTCTGCGTCAAGTACGCGAAGCAGTTTCCGTACCCCAAGGCGCGACTCTTCCGCTTCGTGTGATCCGCCGCTACAGTGATGTGTGCCGAGAGTTCGTCTCGGCCTGACAAGGAAGGAAGGACGCAGATGCTCAACATGAGGAAGAGGGCCACCGGCCTCGCTCTCGCGGCTGCCTCGCTCGGAGGCGTCGGGTTCACCGCGCTCGCGACCGCATCGCCTGCGAACGCGGGTTGGTCGTGGCACTGGCAGCACGACTCTGCTCACTACAAGTCGAAGGCTCAGTGCCTTCAGACCCGCAGCGGGGTGCTCTACAGGATCAACCACGCTGGCCCCTGGTACTCGAAGGTGCTCTACGCGGGCAACTGCAACTACAACTACTCGGGTCACTACTGGACCTACGGGCACATCTCGTACGACACGGGCGCGCTCGGCAACCTCTGGGGAGGCGATCACAAGATCAAGTACTGGTCGAACGTCGTCAAGGAACCCATGTGATGATGTAGCACACACAGCAAGGCCCGCACTCACGGTTCGAGTGCGGGCCTTGCTGTGTTTCCGTTCCGAGCTAGAACTTGACGAGTGACGGAAACGCCTGGAGGATGAGCAGGGGAGCGACGAACAGGGCCGCCGTCAGCAAGGCAATGGCGCCAAGTCCGAGTCGGAACCTCGGCTGAGGCAGGTCTGCCCCGTCGAGGACGAGAACACCGGCGATGCCTACCACAGAGGCAGCGACGGTGAACAGCAGGAGAAGCGACAGGGTGAACATTGGGTGATTCCCTCTTCCATGTAGACGAGCGTCACTTCTTCGGCAGACGCTTGCGACGTGCCTTGCGGACGATTTCTGACCAGAGGAGGCCGGTACGGTTCCTGATCGTCGCCGGACTCGGGCGACCTTCGTGATCCTGTGCCCAGATGATGTACCCGACGTGCGTCTCCTTGCCCGTCTCCCTGATGTACTCGGCAACGGAGGAGATCAGTTCGTCGTCCGAGTACGCCCGTGGAGCGCCCTGATTGCCAGACGACGTTTCGAGACCTGCCTCGCGGAGAGCGTTCGACCATCCCATGACCGCTGAGATCGACGCCACCGAGTAGTTGTCCTCGTCTCGCAGTTCGTCGTACTCGTAGTTGCTCATGGGCTTGGACGTGTCTTCGCGACGAGCGGCGACCTTTCTGAGGTCTTCGATCATCTTCGCGCGCCGTTCGTCACGATCCTTGACGTTCGACCCGATACGCTCGATCAGTTGATCGCGGTTGTACTTCCGGCGGCTCTCTGGAACCTCGAAATGCGTGATCTGCGTCAGTGGCACATCGAGGCTGCGCGCGACCTCCGCACGAGTCATCTCCGGGTGCTTGTTCCAGAACGCGGGAACCTTCTCGATCTTCTCGGCCCGTGCTTCCGCGAGCATTTCGGGGTAGGAGAGGCCACGCTTGCGAAGGAAGAAGTCCACGGCCTGACGAGTGCATCCGTAGTCGTCCGCGATGCTCTGCCCCGACTTGCCCTCGCGAGCCATCTCCATGAAGATGCGCTCGATCTCGGCGGGACTCTTGCCCTCGAATGCGTCCGAGAGCGCCGTCCTGATGTGCTCCGAAGCCTTGACCTTCTTGGATTTCTTGACCTTCGTCATCGTCTTTCTCTCCTTCGTGTTATGCCGACTCCTCTCATGGAGGCGCTCTTATCCTGTCTGCGTACGTTCCTCAGTTGCGAGGAAGATCGCCACATCGAGTGGCGCCTTGACGTACTTGTCGTACCGCTGCCGCACATACCGACGCTGACGCCAGGTGTACTTGCGGGCAACTTTCCATTCGAGGAAGACCAGTGCTCGCTTGCGTCGAGCGCGACGGTAGTCGCGCATCGTGTACGTTCGATGGTTCGACATGCGAACACCATCCCTTCCTTCTAGGTCTGTCTAGCGAATCTAGTATACGGCTTCGATACCGTCAACCGAGAACGCCGGGTGAGTCTCAGGTCGATTCCCATGACTCACCCGGCGTTCTCGGTTTACCAGGCGATCACTCCTGCGGGTAGCAGACGGCGAACACCATGTCGTCATGAAGACACTTGTGGAACACGAGCCAGAACGGCTTGCCCTTCGTGTCCTCGATCTCGAAGTACGTCTGCTGGCTTACGATCTGCTTCTCCTCGGCGTGACCGTGAGAGCAGTCGAGGTGCTTGCCCGTTGCCTTAACGTACGAGGTCCCACGAGCGTTCTCGTTGACGATCTCGTAGTCATCGCACTCGCCGAACATGAGTTCGGTCTCCTCGTCGTCCAGAGCGACGAAGCGTTCGCCTTCGCTCTCCATAGCCTTGACGATCTTTGTCTGAATGCGCTTGGAAACGGTTTCCTCGGTCGGCTTCGACTTCTTCACCGACTCCTGGGAACGCTTCTCCTCCTTCTCAGCACTCACGTCGAATGATCCGACGTAGTGCAGGCCACGGAAGACGGAGGCTCGGGCGATGATGCCGATGTCGAGCGGGACGCCCCTGTGAGCCGCCATCTTGAGGGAGAGGCGAAGCAACATCTTCATGTCGCGCGGGGCGATGTCGTGGAACCCCTCGACCAACTGCGAAACAAGTTCGTCGCTCAGTTCGACCTTGTTGATCTGAGCGACGGTGCGCCACGCCCTGATCGCGTCGTCGTCCTGCGGCGCTCGGTAGTCGATGATCGCCGCACACCGGCTCAGGATCGCGTCGTCGATGCTGTCCCCTCGGTTGGTCGTCATGAACATGAGACCGTCGAAGTATTCGAGCACCTGGAGGAACTCGGCGACGATGGCATTCTGCACCACGTCTCGTCCACGTTCGAGGACGAAAACGTCAGCCTCGTCGATCAGGAGCACCAGGTCGAGTTCCTTGCACGCCTTGAATGCCGCTTCGAGTCCGTGCCGAACGTCGTTCGGCGTCGTACCGAGACGCCCCGAGTGGACCTTGTAGAGGGGGCGATGAATCGTCTCCGAGTACACCTCCGCCGTCAGCGTCTTGCCGAGACCGGGCCGACCCTTCGTGAAGATCAGGTTTCCACTCGACTTGCCCTCGATCATGTCCCCAGTGAACATGTCCGTATCGGTGGTGAGCACGTCGAGCAGTTCGCGCTGGTCGCTCGGAAGCACGATGCGGTCCAGGAGGGTGTCGTCGTACTCGTACCGGGTGAAGCGACGACTGTCACTAGAGAACGTCGTGCCACTCGTGAGGCTGAACACGTCCATGTTCATGCTGAGCGGGAGCGGACGCAACTCCTCGACGTGGCCACTCTCGTCGTCTTCGCCCGTGAGCCTCTTGAGACTCGACGGGTAAGTGTTCGACGGCACGACGACATCGCTCGGCTTCGTCGCCATGACGTACTTGCGACCCTCTGCGTCGATGTACTGCTGCTTGTGACCGTCACTCAGTTCACGCTGGTACCGTTCGAGGTCGCGGTCGTACTCGGCGCGCAGTTCCGGCGTCTCCTTGAGGAAGCCAGAGTTGAAGATGACCTCGGCGGGTGTCTTGTGCAGGACGTGGCCGGACGAGAGGCAGATGGTTCCGCTACTCACCCCTTCGCTGGTGTTCCGGCCCCTCGAACCTCCGACAGGGTTGCCGACGACGTACGAGATCGAGACGTACGGAGGAGAGTCCTCGTAGTCGGGGTCGCAGTAGCGGACATCGGTGACGAGGTAGGCGTCGAGGAACCCATCGTTCCCGCGCTTGTAAATCCACCTGTCGATCTCGTCGCGCATGAGGAACATCGCGAGCGGCAGGACGGACGCTGCCAGGTTGGGAATCTTCGTGTCATCCGAGCCGTCACGAGACGCCTTGATCGACGTGAGCGTGCGCTTGATCCCCCGACTCTTGGAGAACACGGTCTCCAGTTCTTCGAGGACGCCCTTCTGCATGAGGAGCGGGTAGGGCAGAGTCGTTTCGGACTCGCTGGACCAGTTGCGGCTCAGGTTCTTCTCGACGTACTCGACGATGTGCTTGCTCGAACACTCCCGCAGGCTGCTGGTCGGGAACGTGATGCCAGTCTTAATGTACCTCATGCGAAGCGACCGCCCAGGTCGGTGATCGCGTCCTTGAGCGACTTGTCGCCCAGGCTCTCGGGGAGCGCGCTGACCTCGTACCCCTCGTCATCGAGCGCGCCGAGGACAGCGAGCGGGCCAGCGATGTAGTCGCCGTCGTTCTCGATGAAGTCCGCGAACTTGGTGCCGACCATGTTGGGGTCGAGGCCCTTGATCTTGCCCTCTTCGTTGCAGTAGAGGGTGAGTCCACGCCCGTTCGGGACGTACTCGACATACCCTCCGACGATGCGCTGCAACGCCTCCAGGCGCTTGGTGCCGTCGATGTTCTCGATGCGGCAGTCGCCGGTCGGCTCGATCACGAGCACTTCGACGGTGTTGTTCTTGGACATGCTGGGCTCTCCTGTGTAGGTCTGACTCATACCTTCATTATTGCATAGTCATTGCAATCTGTCAAACGGATGATGGAGGCGTGAGACAATCGGGGGTACGAACGTGAGTACCCATGAAAGGCACGAGAATGACCGACAACAAGGTGGATGTCACCCAACGATTCGACTTCACAACAGAGATCGAACGCGAGATGATGCGCCGCGAGATCGCTACCGAGCAGGCACGATACCCCGATGTGATTCCCGAGTTCCAGGAGCACCGCTACATCTACGGGAAGCCAGGAGCCTCACTACTCAGTGCTCCGTTCTCGACCGACAACGTACTCCGTGGCGCAGTAGGAGAGTGCCGCACCGCTGCGATCCTCCGCGTGTTCGCGCAGACCGTTCCGAAGACGTACGTCTACCACGATGTGTTGTACCCCGGCAGTCCGAACGCGAACGTCGATCACGCCGTTCTCCTCAATGGATACGTCGTCAACAAGGGTCTGCGCGACGTGATCGTCCTGGTCGACTCGAAGATGTGGAAGCCCTCGACCTACGAATGGGTGGTTGCCGAGAAACTGCGGGACAAGGCAACGGACGCGGTTCACGACTTCGAGACGTTGAAAGCCGCCGTGCGAAAGTACCGGACGGCGTACCCGTCTGCCATCGTACTGGGTCTCGTGTCCCTCGTCGATGCGCTCGGGCCGGTCGAGGGCACCTACAACGCCGATACCTGGCTTGCGTCCTCTTCCGGGGTCATCGCCGTACGCGGGCAGGAGTTGCCGCTGGCACTTCTCAGCCTTCTCGACCGGCGCTTCCCGACGCTGCCGACCTCGAACCCGTCCCCGGAGACCTTCCACAAGAACCTGCTGAGGCCGTGAGGACGCGAAAGCGGGCCGATGCGAGCGAGATGCTGCATCGGCCCGCTGAGGGCTTGTCTGGACGCCGTCACGGCACCGCGTAGTCGATCAGATTGACAGAGACCGTGATGAACGCGACCCGCCCCTTGCCATCGAGCGTGAGGCGGAGCGACTTTCCGAGCAACAACTCGGTGTGCGCCCTGTCCAAGACGCTGTTGAGATGGTCGGCGTTGCGAGCGGTCACGAACCTCTCGCCGGACGTTGCCCGGATGACGTGGGTGCCGTTGTCGTTACGAGTGATGTCGAAGACGACGATCTGCCGCGTCTCCGAGTTCTGACGGGACACGAGGCCGGAGGTCACTGCTCACCAATCGTCGTGACCTTGCCGTCTCCCACGCTCTTCTGCATGTTCTCGGCGTCCTTCTTCTCCGGCATCTTCATGTTCGGGGCGGAGATGATCGCCCAGTTCGCGCCGACGACGATGGGGGTCTGACCCGGCAGGTTCGAGTTCTTCGCATCCGTTTCGAGCACCTTGCCGATCTGACCCTTGTCCTTCGTCAGGAACCCGAGCACCTGCTGGTTGCCCTTCGTGAGACAGAACTGGAAGTTGGTCGCACCCAGCTTCTGGTAGGTGTCCTTCGGCTTCCCCGACTTCGACTTGCCGGACTGAGCATCGGCGCAGCCAGCCTTCTTCATCAGGTCGTCGAACCCCTTCTGGTCGAGCACCTTGCCCGAGTCGGTCGAACTGCCTCCGGTGCTGCACCCGGACAGCGACGATGCTCCGATGACTGCCGCAGCGGCGATCAGAGCGATACGCTTCGCCATTTCTTTCCTCCTTGTGTCGTCGTGAATGTCTCGCGTGTACGTCTAAGCCTACGGATGCTCGATCTGGACACCGTGTTCCCAGTACTCCACTCTTCCGTTCGCGTAGATGATCGCGGGCTTGCCACCGCTTCGATGCAGACGACCCTCGACGTAGTAGAGACGGGTGCCGTTCGGCGTCATCATCGCTGGTTCATCGCCTTCACGATGCGGCACTCCGAACTGAAAGAACGAGATGTGGATACGCCCCTCGACTGCGGGGCCGTCCTCGCGGTGCAACATGTCCGTTCCGGCGAGGTAGTGCCGGAGGACACCCTTGTCATCCACCCTCGTCTCGGTCGGCTCCGGCCCGACGCGAAGATGTCGTGGCTCGTAGTTCTCCGCCCGCCCGTCGTCCGGCGCGTCACCATCTGCGAGGTGCCTCGGTTCGTACGTCATCGTTGCTTACCACGCTGCCGGTATTCGATGACTCCACCGATAAGGATGAGGTATCCAATGAACACGAAGATCATCATGATGGCGAAGACAACGCCTCCTACCACATCACAGCCCTCGGTCGGAACGCTGTCGAGCATCGGAATCACCGAGCAGCGCGACGAACCGCCGTCACGACGTTGTTGGACGTGACAGTGAGGATCACCGGGTCGGAAGTGCCGACAACCGAGTCCTCGCCACCGTTCGGGGAGAGCAGGTTCACGGCGTCCGAGAGAATCTCGTCAGTCTTGAAGTTGCCGTTGGCGGTCTCGATGAAGAACCGAGGGTTGCCATCCTTCGAGTTGAGACGACGCTCCGAGCAGATGATCGTCGTCGTAATCTTGATGGTCTTCATGGCTTGCGCGCCTTTCGTCAGGTGATGATGTTGCGTCTATTCTAGTTCATTTTGACGGTGTTTGTCAAAGACAGGGCCGCTGCTCGACTCACTTCTTCGTGTCCACTGACCTGGGCTCCGCGCTATACGGCAACTTCTTACCACGGGCGTCGATGATGACCTGGTTGATCGCCTTGTTCCTGATCTGGTTGTTCTGATCGGCCTTGATCGTCACCGCCGAGACGCCCGATCCAATCCCGGCGCAGTTGTCGGTCTTGAACACCGACCCCAGGGAGGTGGACAACGCCTGCGCCCTCGGCACGATGCACTGGCGCTCCCTGAGCGAAAGCACCGTCCCGTTCTTGGCAGACGAGCCATCCTTAACAGTGACATTCGTCAGCGCGGACACGATGTAGCGATTATCGTCCGTCTTCCACACGTTGGTGACGACGCCCGAGACGTTCTTCGTCATGTGTTCCGGCTCCGTGAGGTGCTTGACCCCTCCCGCTGCGCCCATTACGGCGACGGTCGCGAGGACGAGTCCGGGCATGAACATGAGACCTGGGTTTTCGATGCTGTGCTTCATCTGAGGGTTCCTTTCACCACTTCGTACGTGTGTTCATTGCTGCTATCTCCGGCAGTTGGCTGTTGAGATAGCCGGTGGAGTCCGAGACGCCCTTCACCCCGAACGGCTGTCCATTCACGATGATGTTCGGGTTCGAGTACATTGGCATCACGCCGCACACGACCTGTGGCGTGTCGCACGCCTGCGCGTAGGACATGACATCGCGCAGATGCGCGGTCGTGTTGACGAATCCGTGGGCATTTCCCTTCGCATTGTCCACGGCAACGTCGTGTCGTAGGCCGAGCAGATGCCCGAACTCGTGAGCGTACACCAGTGAGGATGCTTCGTCGCGCTCGATGTTGTCGGTGTTCACCGTACCGAAGCCAAGTTCTGCGATGTGTCGGTCGTTTTCTTGGGACAAACCTGCGATCTTGTCGTTGTGATGGTAGACGAACAACATCACCGCGTCAGCCGTGTACTTGCTCTTCTCCGCGTGCGACAGTCGGAAGTCCTCGCTGCCTTTCGAGGTGAGATCGGACAGTTGCCCATCGGTCGTGAGGTTGTCCACATCGGGCGATCCGTCCTGAATGGTCTCTATCAGATGGATCTTGATGCGAACACCACTGTTGAGGAGCACGTAGTTGGTACGCGCGACAGAATCCTCCGACATCTCTTTGGCACGCGCGAGACCGCCCGCCTCCTTGACCGACTTCGGCGTGAAGACGTTGATGACGTTGAGCGTCAGCGTGGTCTGGAGTCCGGCCTTCTCGTCTCGCTCGATCTGCGCCGCACGGGCGTTGCTCGGTTGAGTGAGCGCCTGAGCGCCAGACTCGACACTGCTCGCGATGTACGGGGACGCGACGAGTGCCGACACACTGCCGATGGCAGCGCCGAGGACGATGCCGAGTGTCGTTTGCCGACGAGTCATTTCCCGCATCACCGATCATTCCTTGGAACGCGCTGAATGGTCTTCGTCAGGGCGTCGATGCCGCTCCGCATCCCATCTTCGCGCTCGGGGTCGATGCGAATAATGGTCGCGGTTCGCCCGTCCACCCTCACTTCATGGCTGATCCGCAGGTTGCGACGATTCGCGCTCGGCACAATGTTGGAGTCGCACCTGTGGAACTTCACCTCTTCGATGTATCGGTGATTCTCTCGGATCGCCATGAGCATCGGGTCATCGAGTTCCATCATCGGTTCGATGCTCACGTAGGCCGAGGCTCCGGTCGGGTTGTAGAACGTCGGTTCCAGGCCCTCGCACGAGTACGTCGTGACGTGACCGAGGTCTCGGATCGCTCGCACGAGACGGTAGATGTTCCAGTCGATGTCAGCACCGATCTCGGTGTCGTAGATCGTGTCGTGGTGATGACGTCCACCGACTCGCAGGTCGAACGCTACGGCTTCCTGCACCTCGCCCGGTGCTTCGTCGAAGGGAATCTCCTTGCCAACGAACGTGGCAGAGAACACGCTTGGCTCAATGACCCCGGTGTTCGAGCAGATGTACTTGTCGCCGATCTCGTCGATGGTTCGGAAGAAGCACTCGCTGGGCCGCTCGGCGTGGCTCTGCTCCGAGTAGAAGATGCTGAATCGTCGGTCACCTGGTAGGCCGTTCTCGACGATGCTGGCCTTGAGCGCCTCCATACGGGTGTGCTTGTCGAGTTCAGCCTGGTTCATGTTCTTCATCCTTCGTTGCAGAGGTGCCCTAGTCACTTAATACTCTCACGGAGTAGCGCGTTTTGTCAAAAGACGAGGCCCGCCGACGTGATGGTTGAATCACGTAGGGGGGCCTCGTCAGACCTCCCGATCAGTGGGTCGTGAAGGTGAACTGACCCGCACTGCCGATGGGCTGAGTGGGAGACTTCCGCACACCCGTCATCCGCACCGTGTAGGTCGTGTTCGGAGACAGCGCGACAGAGGGCGTCAACTTCCAGAGCGCATAACCGTCAGAGGTGATCGTACCCATGCCGCTCCAGTCCCACGGCACCTTCTTGTTGCCGGGGCCGACGATCTCGATGTTGCTGCTGTCCACATCGAGAGGCGCGTTGACTTGGATCATCGGACGAGTGCCGCTCGACGCCGACCCGTAGGTCTTCGCGTCCGGTCCACTGCCGACGTAGAACGGAATCGTCTGTTGACCCACCTCGGTGCCGTCGCTCCCGACGATGCCGGAGTTGACGACGATCCGGTACATGCCGGTGCCGAGGCTGGCATTCGGCGTGATCGTCGCCTGCTTGTTCGCGTACGACACCTGGGCCGGCACACGGGAGCCACCGATCGTTTCGAGCCAGACGTTCTGCTCGGCGTTCCGCACGTCACCGCTGAATCGAACGACGGGGACGGCAGTGTTCTACACCTGGCTCCCCGCTCCGGGGAACGTGTTGCTGACGAACGTCTGGGTGATCGCCTTGTTCCCGTTCAGCCTCGCGTAGTTGCTCGCGTTCGACCGCATGAAGCCAGCGACGTTCTGCGAGGACGTACCCATACGCTGACCTTCGCGGGTGACCGTCGGATCGCTGAACACGTTCTCCTGGTCACAGACCGTTCGCTGGGCCTCGCACTGTGATGGGTAACTCATGAGGTCGCGAACCCCGTTCTGTGGCGCAACGTACCCGACCGCAGGCTGCGAGCCTCCGGCGTACGGGTCGTGGTCTCCACCGAGAATGTGTCCGATCTCGTGCGCCAGTGTGCCCTTGTTGAGCAACACGTCGGCAAGCGACATCGAATCGACGACGCCATAGGAGACGTCTGGGTCGAAGTACATGTTCTTGTATGCTTCGCCCGAGTACCCACCGGAGATGGCGGTGTAGACGATGCCGCCGGATGCCTTGAGTCGGTTCCGCGCCTGTACGAGCGACGAGAACTGAGAGTGCGTCGAGTTCGAGAGTTCGTCAAGCATCGCATCGCTGTTCGAGTCGTTGGCTCCACTCGTCTTGACGATTCCTGCATTCTCGACGTGGACTGGAATCTGACTCGCTGCGAGAGCGTTGTTCAACTGACGCAGGCCGAGCGCGATCTGGTCCTCGACCGCCTTGACACTGCCAGCCTTTGCGACGGCGCTATCCGTGTAACCGAACACGAAACTGAGGGTCTGTGTCGTTCCACGGTTCTTCGGGCGCATCGACTCCGAACTGCGCGACATGTTCTTGGGACGTGGAGCGTCCTTGTCGCGATCCTGCTTCGTGTAGACCTTGCCCTTGTCCTTCGGGGGCGCGATCTGCGCTCCCTGGTTCATCACGCCATGAGGTCGGGCGGACTCGGCGCTACTGCTGCTGACCCCGAGAGTCATCGCCGCGCTGACGGCAAGGATCGAGGTCGCGATCTTCTTCTTCATGGTTCTTTCTCCTGTTCGGGGACTTCGATTGGGAGGTGATCCATCTTCAGTTGTCGCGTGCCGCCGCGAGCGTGAGGGCACTCACGACGGCACATGCACGATCCTTGCCGAAGATTTCTTCTGCCTGGCTATGTACCTGTTCCTGTCGTCTGCGCTCGTCCTCTCACCCACTCACGGTTTCGAGGTCGGGGCAGGTCGCCGCCTTCTCGGCGCACGTCTCGCAGATGTCACCGACGACGCCGAACCGTGTGTTGAGTTGGCGACGTGCCGACTTGCCGCACAGGGTCTCGTGCGGCGTCGAACGTCCCTTGAAAGGTCGCTCGACGTGAATCTTGCCATCCGTTCCAAGCGTCTGGATCATCGCTTAGTCCTCCTTCTTTCGGTACATCGGAACTTCGTAAATCACTTGGTAGCCTCGCAGGTCTCCGAATGAGAACGCGCGGTGCATCGAGCGAGCGTCCTCCCCGAGATCGAACCTGTCGGCCAGGAAGGACTCGCTCTCGAAGAGCGTATGGAGTTGTAGGTTCGCCGCGCGCACCGCCGAGGCGATCGGCTGGGCCGGCCGCGAAAAGACCGGCTCGCCCCGCCCCATGCTCTACGTGGCCCGCTCCGGCGCGCCCGTCGGGCACTGGGTCGACATGACCCGCCCCGAGCGGCACGTG
>JAOYMY020164737.1:0-20500 GCA_025802475.2 Pernis celebensis
TAGGTCAATCCAGTTTCAGTCCATGTGTTTTCAAATCTTCCTACAGTGAAAAATTCATTGGAAGCCTCATTAGCATAAACTTTTAATTTTATACTTTTAATGGTCTTGTTGGACAATCCCTTCACATTAAATTTTATCTCTCCATTTATGTAAGTTGGGTTACCTTTTGAATCACTTGTACGATTTATTTTAATAATCTTTTCATTACCATAGTTTGTTGTTGGGTTATTCTGGTCGATGTAGCTATCAGCAATATCCACACCTATAATTTGCTTGCTAACTGGAGAGGTTGTGGTGCTAGGCTTAGGTGTACTTTTAGTTGTAGTAGGAGAAGGCGTGCTTTTTGTTGTTGTGGGAGTAGAGGTAGGCTTGGGTGTAACAACTGGAGCAGGCTTACCATTAAAATCAGCGTGAGGAATAATGGTGCCAAAGCTAACATTTGCACCCCAACCATATTTATAACTTCCTATATGAGCAGTTTTTCCAGGTGCAGGTTCTGAAATAAAAGTTTTCGCCACCGGGTCAACAATCATGGCAACGTGATAAGCTCCTTGTGCCCCATTCCAAAAGATAAAGTCACCAGGTTGAGCCTGTGATAGTGGAATTGCTTTAGTGTAGCGTCGTTGGTCTTCAGCCACTCTAGGAAGCTTTATTCCAACGCCCTTATAACCCCATTGCATGAGGCTTGAGCAGTCAAGTCCCACGTTAGGGTTGTTTCCACCGTAAATGTATGGCAAACCAATATATTTCTTGGTTGACTCAACCACTTTCTTTTTTAGGGCAACCCTCTGTTCATTGCTAAGTTTAGCAATATTAGCTAATTGTTCAGCGTTGTAGGAGGTCCCATAGCTTGATGGTAGGGTGACCGAGGTGGCAGCACTGGAGGTGGCACCCACGCCCATACTCAATCCAGTTCCAACACCAGTCAAAGTAATAGTTCCCGCTAATGCAAGATTCAGCATTTTTTTATTCATATTTTTCTCATCCTTTATTAATCCAGCTATTTTAAGCCGTGTAAATTACCTAAAAGTACATTATTGATATATCAAAATATATAGAGAAAAATTTCATATATCTATTAAAGAGATTGAGTGCTATTATAGAAACTTTTATCCCAGTATTCCCACAATTTTTCTTAAAATATCTGATGAATATGAAGCGTGCATTAAAGCTCTATAAATTTCTTTTTTAATAGTTTCATTTTTGTTCACCCAATCTGACTCCCACACGAAAAATAATTCCACTTCAACCTCACCGCATAAGATAATTTTATTCATATGATACTCATAGGCGTCAGTAAAATTACTATTAGAGGATATTACCTCACTTGAATGCCAGTAGTCCCCGTTGAACTCAAAAGCAACTTTTAACTCTGGAAGATAAATATCTATCTCATAAGGCTTTATGAGAGTTCTATCACTCTCATAAATGGCTCCCGAATAGATACTTTTAATATATTCTAATAGCTCTAACTCCATTTTGGAGCGTCCCTCGCAACTAGGACAAACCTTGATGGAGTTAATACTACTTGTGAAATATTTATAATTGCACTTTAAGCATTTTAATGGAAATTTTTTATATTTTCGCTTCAGATCAGCCGCTGAATAAAGGCTTAGATCGTTTTCATAATCTTTATCGAATAAATCTGTAAATTCAGGATATAAAGTTGCCACATCATTTACTCCCCTTTTAAATATAGTATATGAACAAAATGGACAACCTCTTCCATCCATTATTCGCGCATAATTTGTTTTATAATCACTATTGCATTTATTGCATGTTAAGAGAAAATACTCAGACTTTATTTTAATGTCCTCTATTTTTTTAATATTATTTATTGAATAATCTTCGACAATTTTTTTATTAGCTAATAATATTCTTCCATTAAATAGCTCAAAGTTATTTTTATTTGTCGCCCCTCTTTTTATATAAGCACATTTTTGACACCAATTTCCATTACTAACACCCCCAATGGACATTTCAAAGTCATGCTTCATGCTACAAGTTAGCTTGAGCTTTACGGGAGAAGTTTTAGGATAATTTTTCGGATCAACTTCATTGTCTTCACGAAGATATTGATAAATGTCTGGTTTTATATCGGTTAGGTTGATGGTGTTTGCTCTACTCTCTGAATATTTCAACCCTCTATTTTTTAGAGAGCATTTTTTACAGCCATTCTTACCCCTCCCCCTATATACCTTATCGTAGAAACTCATTTCATAATCCGATTCACAACTCTTACAAGTCCATATTATATTTTCTTTCTTCTTATAGAAGATGGTATCCTTTTGAATTAAACTATTTATAGAAATTTCTTTTATAAAATCGTAAGCATCTTTAGCAAATGAATACTCGCTCTCATTTTTTTTCATGATGCTAGAACTCCCTTCAATATAATAAATTTATTATACCAAAGGGAGCGATAATTTTTAATAATTATTAAAATTGTTATCTTTGAATTATGTTGCTAGAGTAAGTGGTTCACCACCAATGCTTTATAGTCCATGCTTTATAAGTATTGGCCCAGTTACCATATCTTTCATTTGCGTAGTTATTGCACCACTTCAACTGTGTCACTGGATTAGTTTTCCAGTCAGCTCCCGCGCTTGCAAGCTTTCCGGCAGGTAATGCCTGGCAAAGACCAAATGCTCCCGAGCTAGCGTTGACTGCGTTGTAATCCCATCCTGATTCGTGATATACAATATAGTTAACATATTGATAATTATCTTCACTAATTCCTGCAGCCTTCATCCAATCAATGTTACTACCACTGACGTTAACCTTAGGAGCCTCAATGGTTTCTGAATCACTTGATGTTGCGTCCGTCGCAGCTGTTGAATCATTTGAAGTTGAATCACTTGATTGTGATAGAGAGCATATCGTGTTGATGCTATCCACAGGCTTGCTTTTAATGGTGCTAGAAATTTTGTCATCACCAGTTAAGTTACCATTGGTGAAAGTTTTAACCCAATGTTCCAAAGTGCTCCCATTTTTTCCTGGAGTGTTTGCAACTACACCGGCACTACAATTGCTCGTCGCAATTTTACTAACAGTTTCATATGGTGTTGAAACATTCTTGTCATAACTTTTTTTTGTGATCTTATTTATGGTGACCACTGAATTATTTTTAATAATAGAGTTCTCATTCACATTTAGCTCATCATTATCCGCTAGGGTTACATGAGCACTCTTTAAAAGATCACTAACAGTTGCTCCCTCATTCACCATATATGTGGTCCCTTGCCCCCTTACTACAAGATAAGTTTTTACTTGCTTCACTGCTTTTCTGGTTTGAGAGCGCGAAGTATTATCATGTGAATTATTTTCTCTAATTTTTTTAACTGTGTTCTCCGCAGCTTTATTATCTACCTGTGAAGTTATCGGACGGTTTCCCTCCACAGCGTTAGCAGCTTTAGTAGTTGCTTTGTCTGCGGCTTGACTTGAAGGTATTTCTCCACCGCTAATTAAAGCTCCACCTAAAATGGCAGTGCTAGCAACTCCAGATGCGATCACTCCAGTTAACCAACTTTTATTACCACTCATAATAATTTAGCGATGTTAATCGCTTTCCTTTCACCTTATCGAACGCCACCAACAGACTTATCAAGTCTTTTATGAAACTTTTCCATAAAAATATTCATTCTGGAATAATATTAACGGCGTTAGCGCTTCATGGCGCCACATATAAAATTATCAAAAATATTATAACAATAAATTTTTTCTTTAGCAACTTTTCAACAGTTCAGTTCCGTAACCGTTAGCTCTAAAAAATGATAAAATCTTTGGTAGGGCGGCGATTGTTTCACTTCTATCTCCCCCGCCAGCATGCATTAGGATCACATCCCCGTCTTGTAGAGAGTTTAGACTATTGTTGATTATTCTTTTAACTCCCGGCCTGCTCCAATCTAGAGAGTCTCTATCCCAAAGCTCCATGGTCATATGATTATTTTTAATAATTCTATTTATACGGTATGTTGTAGCCCCGTAAGGAGGCCTCATGCATTTTGGATAGCTTCCAATGTTTGCTTTAATTATGGATGAAGTTCTCTTAAGGTCACGATCAATATAACCACTAGAAAAATTTTTATAATCATCATGCTTGTAGCTATGATTTCCAATCTTCATTCTATTTTGAATCACAAGTTTCTCATATTGTGGATAGCGCCTAGCGTTTATTCCTATATCGAAAAATGTTGCTTTAGCGTTATATTGTTTAAGTATATTAATGATCTTTGGGGTGTAAACGCTAGGTCCATCATCAAATGTTAAATAAACTTTTTTAGTCGCCTTAGGATATGCTACGGCTTTACTTTTAGAAGATGGTATTTTTTTATTTTCAGCTATTTTAGTTGTTTGGGGGGAGGACTTTTTATCTGAGTCTCCTTTTGAGGAGCATGAAATTAAAAGTTGAAGCGCAAATATCATCGCAAATATTTTTATAATATGTTTTGCCATTTTCTGTGACTTTCTAATAGTTAATTTTAATAATTTTCCAAAGTGTTACTTTATCATATTTCTACAATTAAATCATTTTACAGGGGCTTTGGAGTGTCAATATTTTCAACCTTGTCGCTATTCATCTTTGAATCAGTTGTGACTGAAGTGGCGCCATTGGCTTCAGGTGCATTGTTTTTACTGCCCTCAACCTTCAATTGGTCTATTTCACTTTTGAGAATTCTAGAACTCCGTCCTAAACTTCGTGCCATATCAGGCATTTTCTTCCAACCAAATAGTAAAACAATTAATAATACTAATATTAATAAGGTTAGTGGATGTTCAAATAGTCGTGCTCCCATAATGGTTACTCCCTATACTCGTTAATTTTAATGAAAAAATTATATCAAGAGTATAGGGAGTAATTACTATATGATAATGGTTATTTTTTATCTTTAGCGGTTCATTCCCCCGCTAGCCCATTCATTGGGAGAGGTTTCGATAACTTTATCAAAGTTACCCCAAGGCTTCTCACTCACCAGTACACTGTGGGGGACCTTATGGTACCACTCGGTAATGGGACCGCTATCCTCAGTAACTCCCACATAAATAACTGTTGTGGCCTCACGAAGAAGCTTCTCAGCTTGCTTGCGGTGTTTCATTCCTTCCTGTGGCAGGATAATATCTGGACGAGTTCGCTCTTTACCACACTTTGCACATTGGGGAACTTCACCATCATGCAATTCTTCATACTGTTCATATGTAAATTTATCCTCATGCTGGCAGCGTAGACACCTTACGATGAAGAGATTTCCATATACTTCAATAACATCATCAGAGCCCGCACGCCTCTGTAGATTACCGATGTTCTGTGTGATAACACTCCATTTCTTTTCAGCTAGAATTTTATGGAATTCACTGGGCTCCACATGAGCGGCTTTCATGGCCAACTCTTTAGCAAAACTCCATAGTTCCGGAAGATAGTTACCATAATCGTGGGAGAGAATTTTAGAATACTCGCCGTTACTAAGTAAATCTGAGGTTACCTTACCTAAGGTGGGGAGGCCGACTCCTGCCGCCACATCGCTACCAGTAATAACCACAATTTTTTCAGACATTTATTTTATTCCTTAATCAAAATAGTATTTTAATATTTTTACTTGTTTTCATTTTTTACATGGCTAAAAAGCCATCTAAACTCTTTAATCGTTTCAGTAATATCATCCATAGCATCATGTGTTTTCTCCTTCGCCATATAACCGTTAGTCAGACCATATGCATTGAAGGCGAAGGCTAGACCACTAACATCGATGAAGCGGTATGTTAGCCGTGAATAACTTTTGGGAAGGTAAGCCTCCATAAAGTTAAGGTCAAGACGACATGAGGAGCCTCCAAGACGAACCGTGGCGTCTGCAGAAACATTATCAGTAATATAAGTGAAGAGCTTTTCATCAACCACTGATAGTTCCGAACCCTCTTTAAGGCTATCCCACAGGTGTGTTTCATCATGCATTTTCTGAACGATTTGTACACTTCCCTCACGGAGCTCATGGGCATTATCATGCTTCACAATCATCTCGAAGGTTTCTGGAAGCATATTTTCTGCTCTTGAATCCGTTAGAACGGCAGCCACCTGCAGTAGTTTATCAGCATTTGCGTTGGTTCCTGTGGTTTCAACATCACACCAGAGGATAATCTCTTTTTCATTAATCATGAGTTAATTATATTATAAACTTTAATAACTTGTCAATTTACTAAAATGGGTGTGAGAGATAAAATAATATTTCTCACACCCATTTTATCATTTAACTGAGCTTAGAGAGTGCCATTGGGCGGGAGTGAAGTTCCAAATGGCTCCCATTCCATCCCAAGTCTGAGCCTTCTTTCCAGTTCCAGTAATGTTCACCACATCGCCGACTATAGTTTTATTCCATAGCCAAATTGCATTTGCTGGTGCTATATTGACACAACCGTGAGAAACATTAGTGCTTCCCTGATCTCCAACACTCCAGGGGGCGGAGTGAATATACTCGCCCATTGTGGTATACCTTTGAGCGTAGTAAACTATCTCATCATAATCCTCGCCCTTCATGCGAACGGGTGACTGCTTTTCATAAATTATGTTGAGGCCGCTACTTGTTCTGTGTCCAGGTTTACCAAGGCTCACCGGCATTGTTTTCAAAACTTTACCATTTTCAATAACCTTCATGCTTTTACTGCCGTTACTTACATTCATTTCTAGCTTACGTCCAACAGTGAACTTTCCCTCAAGATTGTTTTTACCAGTGTAACCGTAGCCTAGGTCAAGCCCCTTAACATTTATTGTATAATCAATCCTCTCCCCAGTCGGCCAATAGGAGTCAGGGCGATATACCAATGTTTTATCATCAAGCCAGCCCCATGATCCTGAAACTTTATTACTCATGGTCATTTTAATATTTTTCTGAACATTGGCTTTATTCTTCACAGTGTGCTTAAATGTCACAGTGATCGGCATTCCCACTCCAACTGTCTGTCCGCCGTAGGGGAAGATTGTAGGGCCAGTTAGCATTCCAGTGTTCACTGTTTTGATAACCTTTGATGATTGAGTAACCACATTATTTTTATTAACTGCACTGTAATTCAAGGTGTATGTCTCATTAGGGTTAAGACTTCCCTTCACAGTCCACTCATCATTTTTACTTTTATCAATATTAATGTTCTGATTGTCTTTTCCAATGATGGATAGGTCTTTCATACTACCACCGGTGGCTTTAACCTTTATAGGATTTTGATATAAATCACTTCCAAAAGTTGTGTTAATGACATTCACAGTAGCTTTTGGAATATTACTTGTAGAGGCGAGTGCGGTGCTTTGGGAGTGGTTAGCATCACTCTTGTCGGAGGCGCCTCCACTAGAACATGCAGTTGCTATTCCACTTAAACTTAGCAAGCTTAAAGCTAAAGCAATAGTTTTTTGTGTTTTCATTTTATCCTTCAATATCCTTATTTTTAAGTGTGGTGAAAATAATAGTCTAGACTCTCAAGAGTTTAGACTATTATTAAAAGAAATTTTATTTTATATGAAATATATCAGAATCGATCTTTAATTCGATCTGAAACATTAGAATCTTCCAATTGTTGTGGCATCTGAGGTTGTGGAGCGTCCTCGTCATGAATATGGCCCTCTTCAAGATGCTCAGCCAAATGATTTATGGTTTCGCTCACTCTTTCTAGAGTGTTTTTAAGCATATCATCAGGATTACAATACTTACCAAAGCTTGTGTTTGTCACCACCTGATTTTTACTGTTAATGTAGATTCCCGTTTCGAAGACAATGTCATCATAAAGGGAGCCCTGATTGATGGGGGTGGTGAAACTCGCCATTTCAGCGTCATTAGCTATCTCAACGGATTCTTGCTTAATGCTTTTTGAAGATAATGAAATTATTTTTCGTAGTGTTTGACGAGTTTCATCCTCGCTAGACTCTGAGAAGAACTCCTCTTTAACCTCAGTTCTAAGGTCTCCGTTCCCCAGTAAAAGTATGGTCATAATTTTACTATCTGTGGTGACCACTCCCTCATCTTCAACTGTAGCATCGTTGGTGGGAGCGTTTTCAATATTTTCAGTCATTTTAATATATTCCTTTGCTTAATTGTTTAACATTTTTCAGCTGAAATAATCTTAACAAAAAAATCATTAAAAGTCGAATTCTATTGCTTTTTATTCTCCACTAAGAATCTGCTTGATAACCTCAGTCAATTCACTCTGCGTGATCTGATTGCTGCCACTAGCATCGATCTTAATAATTCCAGCACCGTCAACTGCGATTGTGAGAAGCATATCGAAGTGGGGAGTGTAGGTCACGCTAATTACCTCTCCAGAAGCAAGGACTTGAAGGGCTGAGTTAAGAATTCTTTCAACAGTATTTCTACCCTCGTCAACGGGAATCAAATCCATGAAGTCAGGATTGATAACAAAGCCTAATCGACTATCAACAGTCACAGCTTCCACCACGCTCATAAAATCATTCATTACTGTTCCTAACCTTTTGCTCTATTTAGAATAATTATAACCAAAAGGCTGGAGAAAATCAATAAAATTTCACATTATAAACAGTTAAAACCGTTACTATACAAAGGGATTAAAAAAGTTTAACGGAGCTTTTAAACCTCTTGAGCTCCGTTAAACTTTAATGGTTTTCAATTATATTTTCAGTATTTTTTGAAAATATTTTTAGAAAGTTACCTAATTCATCCGCTCGCCTTAGTGCTTTCACTGGGAGTTGGAGTTTCTGAGACTTCAGATTGTGCTTCAGCTTCAATTTCCGCCTCCATCACTTTGTTCGATTCAGTTTCTTTGGCGGTTGCCCCCACAGGCGAAACTTTATTATACTTACTCCAATATGAGTCAAGCGAATCATTGGCAAGTGCCTTCTTTAACTCTTCAAGACGAGTGTAATTTATCACATCAACACTCCCGTATTTGTCAACATTTTTATAGTCACTTATCGGGATCGTGAGACTACGAATATCATTGCTAGAAGATACATTCATTCCAAGTAAAGTGCTACGCATTTCACCGCTACTCAGACTGTTGTCGACTGTTATATTTTTTGAAGCTTTGTCGATGAGATTTGAAAGCTTCACCGGATTTACAAGAGTTCCAGAGCTTAAACTTTTACTAAAGATAGCTCGAAGCACCCTCTGTTGATTCTGTGCTCTAGTAATATCTCCATCGGGAAGGCCGTGGCGCCAGCGAACATAGTGAAGGGCGTCCCAACTTTTCAGAGTTATTTGCCCCTTCTTCCAACATATGTTTTGGCTTGTATCACAGCCACCGTAAGGATTGTTGATGGTAACCCCTCCTAAAGTATCGATGAGACCCACAAATCCATTAAAGTTAACCATAGCAACATGCTGCAAATTTATTCCAAGTAATTGCTGTACCGTCTCAACAGTTAATTTGGAGCCACCTATCTCGTAGGCCGCATTAATTTTTTGTCGGTCATTACCCGGAATATTAACGTAAAGATCCCTTGGAAGACTTAAAAGATAGACATGTTTTCTATCCGCCGGAACATACGCCACCATTATGGAGTCACTTCTTCCAGCGTCATCTCCACCACGTGTATCAGAACCTAAAAGAAGATATGTAAGTGGCTGATGGGTTTCAGCGTTCTTACTATCATTAGTGGCGCTATTATTTTTAGGAAGTAGGTCACTACGCTTAATATTATTCAGGCTATTATTAGTTTTATAAGCTAGGTAACCACCAGTTACCCCGACCACCAGAAGAAATGCTAGCAGCACACCTAAAATCCTTTTAATATTCCTCTTATTCCTCTTCCTCCGCCTTAACTTTGAGCGAGACTCGAGTTTTGTAGCCATATTTATCAAATTCCACTTCTAATAAGAACCATTTTTGTCACTTCATCCTCTTTGTTGAGTGTGAAGTCAACCTCCATATTAATGTTACTGCTAGCAAAGCTCTTGAAAATAATCCTCTCACCGATCACATTAACATACTCGTCAAGTTCTGATAAGTCATCCGATGGAAGGAATTCATCACCACAAAGAATAGCTGTCGGCGCATCAACAAGAATTTGAGCAATCTTATTACTTTCGGACTCGCCACCAAAAACAATGGTGGTTATTAGGTCATTAACCTCAATGGTAGCTTTAGATGATGAGGTGACAAAATTTACCCCACCTACTGATTTGTTATGAAAAACACTTCCCAACATATGTCTTTCATGGTCAAGCCCACCGAAGAATAATTCAGTGCTTTTAAAATCAATTTTAGTAGCCATTAAAATTCCCGCTTTCGTATATTTACTATATATAATAATACCACATGTAAAAGTAATAGTCAAAATGCTTGCAGAAAAATAAAATAGAATTCTATTAATTATTTATATTTATACACTCTCTTATATCTTCGTTCAAGTTTACTTCTATTTTTATCAACCTGTATTCTGTCCATAGCTTCATAGAGAACAATCTCAGGGGAGGCGGAGCGGTCAAAACATTTGAAAAGCTTATTTTCCCTACCAAATTGCAGATAATCACATATTAATTTAAGCATTAGCAATCTATCCTGCTTGTAATTTGATTCCCAAATAAACGCTAAATTAACTCCCAACTCTCCACACATTGCAAATTTTTTATGGTGGTAAGCATAAGCGCTATAACCATAATTATGCATGATTTTCTCATCACTATGCCAATGATCACCATTTATTTCCAAAGCCAACTCTAAATTGGGTATATATACATCAATTTCATAAGGATAAATAATTTTTCTACTATTCTTGACAATTCGATAAGATAAGACCTCTTCTATAATATATTTTATCTCATCCTCTATAAGACTTGTATATTTATCGTCCTTATGTCGCCATGTTCCGTTAAAGGCGTAATGTTCCTTATGGTGCTTAACAACCTCTTTACGGCTGTTGTAATGCTCAATAAATGAACAATTCTTATCCACGCATACTTGTATTACATAATTAGCATCTATATGATAGCGGAGTGGATTATCAGTCAAGATTTTCTCCAGGCAGGTGGAAAGATAAAAATAGTGATTGTGGTCGCAGCCTTTGGAGTGGCTAAAGCACTTATATACTTTGTTATTATTAATGTAATAAAGCTTCAACAGGACTCCCCTCAGATAAAATATATTTCATTAAAATAATACCATATATTGCTATATAATAAATATAAAAATACTGTTTCTCGTGTCATATATCGAGAAACAGTATTTTGTTAAAATTATGCTATAGAATATAAAAACACCTGCTATAACCTTTACTATGCTTTGGTTATAGCAGGTGCGCTTAGAATTCAATTATGAGCATCTCCGGAGGTGCTCAAATACTCATTAAATATATCTGAAATTTTTGATTTTTCGAATGATTCTCCATCAGCCACCCAGTAGGCTTCATCAACTCCGTGAGAATACAAAACCTTTGTGCAGCTAAAGCAAGGCTTATGGGTGACGTATATGCGAGCGCCATTTGAATCTTTCAATCTATAGGCTATCGCCTGCACCTCTGCATGGGAGGCAACACATAAACCGGGCCCAGCATCATATGATGAGTATGCAGCTAACTCGTCATTGCTCAATAGACCTCTAGGACAAGCTCCAGTTAAACAATCCCTGTTATCATTACCGCCAGCCTTCGGAAAGCCATTATATCCAGTCCCGATAACTCTGTTCTCTTCATCCACTAGAACAGCACCAACCATTCTTCTACGGCATTTGGCGCGGCTTGCAACAGTTTTAGCCATATTTATAAAATAAGTGTTCCAATCTGGAATCATTGGACGATTACTAACACCGAGAGGCTCAGTTGGAGTCGTTAAAACTTCATCAACCTCACCAATAAAAATTTCACCGTAATCATTTATGGTGGTGCGGAAAAATACTCCACCATTACCAACTATAACTTCGGGAGAGGATTCTATCCTCCCCCACCGCCAACCGTTGGACGATAAATACTCTATATAATCCCCAACAATTAAATCCTTCGGCTTCTTATGTGCAAAGTTACTCATATATTTTAAACTTTCTCAATTATTTACTAATATTATGGTTGATGATTTTTGAGGGATTGCCGACAACATTTTCAATGGTTGGCCTTCCTAGCTCTATCGAGCGTTTCATAGTCCAGATTGCTCCCCCATCATCATTCGCAACATCATGTGTGGCAAGAAGTACATCGCAATCATCAATGATAGCCTGATTCCTAATGAAGTAATTTTTATTTGACACTTCATCACCAGCATATGTAACTTTTTTAGATTTTTCAACAACTGTTTTGTATAATTGTCTATCCTTTTTATCCCAATTTTTATCCTGATCGGGAAAGGGAAGATAGCTCCAAACCTCAAGGCCGTTCTTTAGAGCGCTAAATCCGCACCAAAGGTCAACACCTCGAGCGCCACCTTGAATAACCACTTCGCCTCCACCATTCTTAAATCTCTCAATTATTTTGTTGAGCCTGATGTAAATATCCTCCTGGCTCATGCTCGTTATCTTTTCTGGACGATTTCCAGTTATTCCTAAAATTTTAAAATCACTCATTTTGCCTCATCACGCTTTCATTTACTTGCTTTTATATATTGGAAAAAGTTTATATAACTCTCCGCAATTTACTGTGGCGAAACCCATAAGGTCGCTCTGCATGTTATTATAACAACGGGAGACATTATCCGCCAATATTTCATTCGGTCTATCAAAATATGTTAAATTTTCAAGCACTCCATAATTATCAGTAAGGTAAACAACCCACTTCTTCCAATTGTTACTACTTTCAAGATTGTGGTCGAAATAAACGGAATGGGCGTATTCGTGATCAATAGTGTAAATCATAAGATTAGGCGGAGTTTTACGGCTTATGAGAATATTATGACTGTTCTCAATAGTCACCCCATAAACCGTGCTATTAACATTTTTAGGACTATGAAGCTCATCACTGCAATGAATGTTCCAATCTCCATGATACCATGAAGGCTTGTGCTTTTTTATAATTTTATCACAATAATTACTAGGATTGCTTTTAAGCATTTGGTGTTTAGCGTAGCCCATATATTGTGAGTCCACACCACCTGTTGGCGACTGTGATAAATCGAGCAAGCATATACCGAAAATGAGAATAAAGGCTTGAGTAAGAAAGGCTAAAAAATCTTTTCTAGACACCATAGTTTTCCACCAATCGAGTGATGGTGGAGACATACTCGTCAATGTTACAGCTAACTGCATACTTAGGAAACATAGTTTCAGTCATAATTGTAATATCCTCAACCTCTTTAATGACAAAATCGCTAGCGTTTTTGATCACGCCCCAATTCTTTGCTGTTCTCTTCCAGAACCTTTTGAAGTCCTCAACATCGTGAACACCCTTGATATCAATAATCTTATCATTATGCATCACAAAAATATGACACCATGAATAGTATTGATTACCCTTCTTAGTTCCAGCCCAATACATTTTCCAGCCATTCGCTTCATTAAGCTTACGAGCTAGAAACCAACAGTCACCCTCGCTAAAAGCTGTTGTGACTTCTTCAGTAAAGTTAAAATCAATGGTGGACATGAGTATAATTCTATTATTAATGGGGCTAAAAGTCAAATGGCGGGAGCAATTGCTCCCGCCATTTGAGTAGATAATTATTTAAACAATATCATTGTCCTTAAAAATTATCAAGCGTCAACTAAAACCTTTTCTCCGCCTTTGGCGTCAAGCTGGTTAATCACAACCTCAGCCCCCTGCTCTTCAAGACTCTTGGCATATTGATTATAGTGGTGGCCGCAAAACTCCAATGTTCCAGATTTCATGGAGACACGAACTTTGGCATGAGCATTGCAAGCGTCACAACGGTGGGTGAGGTTCAACTCTTCTTTTTCCATTATAAAAACTTCCTTAACTATAAGATTTACATTTATTATAACATTTTTCTATATTAAATTCAAAAAGACTTGCCAACAAGCAACTCCCGAGCCCGCTCAACACCGATAAGATGAATGAGAAGGGGAAGACGCGGACCAGAATCCCTACCGATAAGCAGTTGATAGACATTCTTGAAGTAGCTCTTCTGGAACTCCTTAGCCTCTGGGGAAAGATTACGCTCATCAATATCAATTCCCAAATGAGCCTTAGCAGCGCCGAAGCTCCATCGAGTTAGCTCACCGATGCTTCCAGAATACTTATCAAGCTCTTGCGCCAGTAGGATGATGGCCGCCTGCTCATCCCCACTAAGAGACTCATAATACTCCTTACGGAATGTTCCAGATAGAACAGTTCGCTCATCATTCGGCATATAAATATTAACCCAATTCACAGCACGCTTCATTCGCGACTCATCAATGTTACCACCAGTTGAGAGACGGGCGAGGTCAAGCATAGCATTTTCATTGCAGAGGGTGATGTCAGCGAATGAAACCCAGGCGCTAAACTTAACCCCATCAATCTGAATGTTATCAAAGTCAATGGCCGAAGCATTCTCAAAGGAGCTCATCGCCCGCTTGAAAGTACTAGCTTCAAAGTCCTTCATCTTACCGTTGGTGAACTTTCTAGTAAAGTTATCCCACTCTTCATAAAGGCGGCTAGTGTTGTTAACCATATCGATGGTGAAAGCCTGTTCGGGGCGCTGGCGGCAGTAAAGCCAGCGAACAATCTCCGGGGAAAGAACCTTGAGAATGTCATTGGGAATGGGTGCGCCGCCAGCGCTTGAAGAGATCTTAGCTGCTCCATCAATTCCAACGAAGGAGTAGCGCAGCCCCATAGGACGCACAAAATCAAAAAGTGGGGCGATCTTAGCTCCCACATCCCATGAGGAACCGGGGCTCATATGGTCCACTCCACCAGGCTCAAAGACAACTCCCTCATAAGCCCAACGCATCGGCCAGTCCACCTTCCAGACTAGCTTTCCAGAAACTTCAGAAATGTTAGCAACAGTCTCATACCCACAGACACAATGGTAGGAGATTTCATTGCATTCAGAGCTCCAATTAGTAACTGTAGTTGAGTCGGTTCCGCACTCACCACAGTAGGGCTTGAAGGGATAGTAGTCAGCGGGATTTAGCACAGTCCCCTTGGTCTGGTAGGAGGCGAGAACCTCACCGATCACCATTCGCATATTCATGGAGTTGATGATTTGTTCATTGTATGCCCCGCTCTCATACATGTAAGTTTGAGAAATTTCCTCAACATTTACACCCAGCGTCTTTAGAGCAGTTCGGAACTCACTCTTGAAGTGCTCCGCCCAGTTCTCAGAATCAGATGCAAGCGGTGCCGGAACAGCGGTTAGCGGCATTCCGATGAAGCGAACCCATGAGTCATCAACGCCATTTACTCCAGCCGGAACCTTACGGTAGCGGTCATAATCATCCCAGGAGAGAATGTGGCGAGCGTTACGTCCCATACTCTTTAGTTCATCCACAATGAAGTGGGTGGTGAAGATTTCTCGAAGATTACCCATATGAATGGGGCCAGATGGGGAAATTCCCGATGCTAGAGTGAGAGTCTTAGTCTCATCAGGATGCGCCTTAGCGATCTTTTGTGCTGTGGTTGCGATCCAGTCATTCATAATAAAAATTCCTTAAAGTTCAATAAATTGGTTAAATTAATTATTTTATTCAGAGAATAACTGTTTAAAGGTGGTGACTCCACCTCGGTGATCATTCCTCACAAACATTAGCAACTCCATCTATATTTTTTCGTTAAGTAAATATTATAACATTAATGAACTATTGTCAAATATTAATAAATGTCATCCTTAGACTCCACAATCTCAAAAGTTTCATTAGGCTTCATGTAAACGAGAACAAGATCCAGTTTACTATAACTTGGAGTAAACATCCTCCAAACTATGGAATTATCACTCTCAACATATCTCGCCTCTCTAATTCTATACTCTTCAGTTATAAAATCAACCCCCTCATTATAAATTTTTTTCAACTGACGCTTGTTCACATGGTCTCTGTTTTGGCAGAGTTCACAATCGCATTCACCATGTTTTCTAGACATAAAATAACCCCTTAACTAATAAATTAATATTATATCAAGGGGGTAGTAAAATACATACATTACTCATTTACTACTTATTTAATAGATATTTAGTAATTATTTATTTGTGAACATTCTTAAAACGTTTTTAACAAAAAAGTCATTGTTGTTTCTATTGGAGAAATTTTCAGCTGCAGGGCCACCCAAGTCCATTGTTCTTCGTCTAGTTTCATCAGCATTTGTTAGAGTTGCACGGACTGTGGATGATTTTTCCGTGTAAATTCTTCCATAATTTCTAGACATTCGAGAAAGTTCAGTGACATCCTCTCGTCTTCCAACCTCTATTAAATTTATTAAATCTTTTTTGCTTCGGCCGGTTTTTAACATAATATTAGCGCTTGAACTATTATGTATTTCATCAAGATATCTATCTCTCTCTTCCACTCTGGACTGAATACTTTCAAAGCGTTTACGACTATGATTCATGATATCAAGCTGCTGTTTATCAAGATATCTTTTTCTTCCATTAATGATAAGATAGTCTCTAGAATCAGTTGTTTTTTCTAAAATAACTTTTTCATAAATTTCATGATTGAGAGCAAAAATCGATGCCTCTTTGCTCACTGTGTGGCCAGGTGACACAAGCTCATGATTGGAGTAAGAGGTCACCTGCTCGCTTTTTGACTCCTGCAAATTTTGAGCTACTCCATATTTACTCATAAGTGAAGCTCTTCCCTTTCGCTCCGGACTTAATTGTGGAAGTTTACGTCTAAGGCTTGGTAACTTAACCTTAACCACCATAGGATCGTCATTAAATTTATCATATGAACCCGCTTCGCTATCGCTGTGATAGCCCAATCTACAATTACCCTCATTGGCATAGCATTTTCGCGCAATTCCATCCTCAGACATATGCCAAAGACCGGCCCAAACTTTACTCATCGCATTTTACTCCAACATATATTTAGAAAATAATTAAATTGTTTTCTAACAATTTTAAAAATCTTAAAATTTAACCTCATCCATTCCTTTGCTTCGGAATAGAGCGTTCAGTGTCATGAGGGAGTCTTCGAATGCTCGGTGGGCACCATCATAACTTCCTCCTGTGGATTCTACAAGTGTTTTATTGCTATTATCGTCATTCTCAGGCATAAGAAAGCTTGAAATGTCTTTGGTATCAACAATTTCTATTTCTTTTGAGTCTAAAGCTTTAGAATAACCCTTAAGATTATGTTTGAACATATTACTCTCAAATTTAGCGTTATGTGCTATTACAATGCTTCCCTTAAGATCATCAAGTAGCTCCCTCTGACGCTCATCATCCTCCACAAAGGGTTTATATCCCTCAACCATTTCATTAGTAATATTGTGAACATCACTCGCCCCCGTTCCCAAAGTCTTCTTTAAATTATCTGGAACTCCAGCAAAATAGCTTTTCTTCTCACTTTTCCCAGTGGCGGCATCATATTTAACATACCCCACCTCTATTATTGTTGAGTATGGACCGTTATCCATCTTTCCGTTAATCGTCGGATTGCTCGTCTCAAGATCTATTGCAACAATTGATTTATCAGTTCTTATCGGTAATGTTCGCCACACCTCCTGATAAGCTTGACTTCTATTTAATCCATTATGCATCATGAGAATGGCCACATCATCTTTGATTTCCTCCTCACTTTTACCGGAGAATGCTGTGAGATCATCAAGTATCTTATCTTCATTATCATGTGTTATTTCGGGATGATAAGAGAACTCTCCTCTTTCCTTTAGCCCCTCAAACCACTCGTTAAGACTTAATTGTTTTGCCGTCTTTTTTGCTTCGATTGCCGCCCTCTCCTGCTTCTCAAGGTCATCTGGAAGAGATTTTAACCTCTCCTCCTCCAGAGCCATTTGCTCATAATAAAAATTCTTTTTATCCTGATTCATTTGAAACCATTTGTCACTATAAACGAAGTTGGGAGTTTTGCTCTCTATCGCCTTCTGCATATATTTTAGCTTATCATGTTGACTTGAAACTCTCTTTATATCATCCTCAATACTCTGCACTTTAGAATTTTCTTTTGCAAAACTGTTCTTTTTAAAAGTTCTTAACTTCTCCTCCTTCATAAAATTTTCATAACCTATTTTAGCCTCCTGTAGATTTTCGAAATGATACTCCACTCCGGATTCCCCGCCGAATGGGCAGTTTCCAACCTCTGCACGGCATTGACCTATACTTTTATTTGCTGTGTTGATGTGAAAGCGTGTCATTACTTGATACTCCAATTTATAAAAAACTTTATACTTTTTCTAATTATTTTATTAAAATTTTGATATGGTGTTTAAAATAATCTTTAGCATCGGGAGTGGACCACAATGTCTAACAAAATAAATAGACGAACTTTATTGGGTGGCGCTTTAGCCTCTGGAGTGTTAGCGTCAAATGAACTAAATAATGGAATAAAGGCAGGAGCTTCAGCCGTAGATGGGGGGCTCTATCCAAGTATTGTTAAGAGTGAATATGTGGGTGGAGCACCTTCAGTACCTTGGACTCAAGATGGGGGAGTCACTAAAAATTCTAAAGGCGAACTTTTAATGGTGACTATGCCGATGTCAAAAAACGGCTTGGTCAATGTTGTGAAAATAGGGGCTGCGCCTTATGATAAAAATAGTAAAAATATTTATAGTAAAGTAAGCTTCAATGATGGAGTTCAAAGAGGCTGTCAGTGCGCCTTAACACTTCCAGATGGAGATGTGCTTATCGGCACAACCGATGGAAAGGTGGTGCAGTATAAGGTAAATGCAGGCGGTGTGGTGACTTACAATCTTCCCGCCAACACTTCATCCATGATATGGAGCATGGCCGTGGATAAATCAAATAGCAACGTGTTCTTTGGCACTAGGTCTCCCAATTATCCTAATGGAAGCGGCCATATTGTAAAAGCTTCGTATTCTAAAGGTGGACTAACGAATTGGAGGGATTTAGGGGTTGGCGAAGAGGGACAGAAGGTGGTTGCCTCCGTTGCTGCATGGAGCAACACACTATTTTATAGCGTCGGATTCACCCATGCTAAACTTTACTCTATAGACTTGAATAATAATGCTAAAAAAGTTATTGAAGATATAACCCCTCCGACTGTTGCGTCAACCACAACTGAATCTTTTCTTAATTTGCAAGTATTCGGTGATTATCTTTTTGCAGCGTATAGTGGAAATGATGTTAAAAGACGTTGGCTAAATTATATTTATAAGTTGGAGAGGAGCTCCAGTGCATTAACTGCCACCTTTATACGAACTATGGATGTCGGCTGGAGCTTTGCCAATGGTATAAAAAAGAACACTATCGTCTATCGCGGGCCCTATCACCACTTATGGGAGTTTGATTATGTTAACATTAACAACTCTCCTAAGCCTTTAAATTACTCTGAAATAAATCAAATGCCTAGGGGTGGAATACCCTTAGATGATAGCCACTATGTGGCCTTTGGATTCAACGGTGAATTGGAGATAATTCCGGTTGGGGTGGAAAAGTCTACCATCTTAAGGGCTGAGGGGTATGAAAATGGAGTTTTGACTTATTCTGGAGATAGAGATATAGCGGTGATAAGTAAATCGAGTAACAATTCTAGTATTTTTCTGGCATCATCATATTTTTCACCACTTATGGCTCGATATGACGGTTTAGCTAAAACTGAGTTTCATCCTGAGAGCGGAGGCGGAGTGGTTCAGGTGCAGGGCTTTACAAGCGTTGCGAGCAAAATGGTATATGCAACTTATCCTAGTGGGGGCAATTATGCACAGACTGATTTATTGGGCAATAAACCTACTAAATTTGAGGATGCTTTCAAAAGTGTAAAGCGATTGAATGGATTGCTTAGGCCAGGAGGTGTGACTGATGTTGGCGGCGGTCTGGCAATGATATCAGTTTATGGGGCTCCAGGACACCCGACCGGTGGATATTACCTATGGGATACACAAAGTGCTAGAATAATTCAGAGTTTTATGTTGCCTTTAAGCGGACATGGCGCTGGAATGGTGGCAAAAGCTCCCGCAGCTTTTACTGAGGGGTGGATTTATGGTGTAACAAATGTTGCTCCACCTGATAACAATTGGGTGTCTGGAATGGAGTGCCACCTGTGGAGGTGGCGACCTAGCGATGGAGCTTTTGAAAGTTTTCCCATTTCGAAGGAGAGAACGTTAAGTTTAGAGTTTGCTCCGAATGGCTTGCTATACGGAATAGCTGCTAATAGATTTCATGTATTTAATCCAGGACTCAATAATCATACTTTTAAAGAGGTGAGTAAGACTGTTGCCACAATTGGGAATCGTTGGTCCACCCCCTTCGGGGCGCTCACAGCTTTGGACAATAATAAAATGCTTGTAAGCGCTGGATTCGGAACCTCATATCCTGGCGATTTATACATGTATAATTTGATGACCAACACTTATCAAAATCTTAACACAAAGGTGCAGTCTAGAGTTTATATTACGAAAGATAAATATTGGTATTACACTGTTGGCGCTGATTTACTGCGCCAACAGCATCCTGAAGCTGGAGGAGAGTATCGTAGGATCGATAACTATAATTTATCACGA